>PVKC010002709.1:0-42072 GCA_004027635.1 Crocidura indochinensis
GCGGCGCCCCATACACAGCTGAACCCTCGGCCGGACCGGGATTTCGAATGCAAGGTCCTTTTTGGCATCCATGCAAGCCCGCGTGCATGCATACGCTGCATATGCAATGTATGTGCGCACATGCGTGTGCGTGCATGCATGCAGGCACTGCCTATGCATAAGCACATATGCATGCAGACACTACATACATGCACATAGACTCGAGCATGAAGACATTGCATATGCAGGCATACAAATATATGCATGCATGTATGCAAGCATGCAAGCCGCGGCTGCAGGCAAAGAGCTGCCCTTGGGTGGATCGGGGCTGCTGGCTGAAGGAGGGCGCCCCCTTCCCACTTCTCCTCCCCGGTCCCGCGGAGCCCCGGCCAGCTTGGCAAAGGGAAAACAGCTCAGTTACTCCTTGGAGCGGAGGAACTTGAAAGCCCCCGACTCCTGCCGAGCTCCTCTGGAGTCGTCCCGGCCCCTTAGTGTCCCCACCCCCACAGTCCCCAGCTCTGGGAGGGCGGAACGCTGCTGGGTGAAGGGTCCTGCCCTGCTCCACCCGAACAAAGCCCACTGCTGGAGCCCGCGGCCGCGCTCCGAGCCGACGACAAAGAGAGTCTGCGCTCCCACCGCGGGGAGGGCGTGAGGCTGCAAAGATGGGGTGCGACTCGCACCCGATTTTTTTCTGGGCCGCGTGCGGCTGACTGTGACCTTTGAGGGTGTCTGGGCTTTTTTTCTCTTCATGGCCCTGCGACCCCAGCTTCGTCTCTGCACCCCCCCCGTGTCCCATCTCTTCTCTCTGTGTCTAGCTGACTCCTTTTACCTTATCCTCTTTTCCCAGTGCTTTTTTCTAAGCTCTTTCCATTTTTCTTTTCCAAAGAAAAGCAATGCTAATTCGACTTCTGAAGCCCACAAATAGCCAAACGAAAGAGCTTACAGGGCAGTGCTCAGGGAGAAAGGGGAGTAATGGGATCCTTTTAAGTTTATTATACAAACCGTGTGAGAAATAAAATAAAATTCAGACTAAAGAAGCGGGGCTTGGCCCTAGGACCCCCGCAAGTCTCCGCCTATTCAGGAAAACTTGCCTCTGAAGATCACAAATCACTGAGGGGTGGGGGGAGTGATGTCGGGGTGGGCCCTGCCGCGGTGGAGCTGAGACTCAGAGCGAATGCATTCCCAGGAGGGAACCTTTGGAGCGAAAGTTCCACCCTGACTTTCTCACCCTAGAAAGGAATCGCTTGCCAGCCCCTGCCATGAAACCTTTGTGTTTTCCAATTAGGATATTTGGACACATATTTTCTAAGCGAAGTTTTACTTGCTTGTCCTTTGGAAAAATCATGCCCTGACTGCTGGGGGCATTTTGCGTTCAGTAGATGAAATAATCAGTGAAGATCTAACTGAAAACCTGTGGTCCTCCCCTTAGTTTTACTGAGCTGACCAGGCTTCCTACAGAAAACTGGAGAGGAGGGGTAGGTGGCCAGAGCAATAGCCCAGGAGTAACTTTTAATTGAGGGCTTTGCATCTGAACTGCATGAAGTGAGCAAGGCCATTCATACTTCCTCACTAGAAGGGTAATGCTACAGATCGGGAGTATTTAAAGTATCAAATATCAGTGCATATTGCCACTGTACTTAAAAGGAATAATGACCACACAGTCTTAAAGCCCCCCTCCCCAGTTCAGCTTGGTTTGTGGGTGGGCTATGGGCAGGAGCTGGGCAGTGAGAAGGTTGGAGTTTTGACATTCACAGGAGAGAAGACACCAATTTAGGACCTATTAGGAAAAATGCCCCAAAGATCTGCCCTCTGCCTGAGAGATCTGCACCCAACTCTGCTGACAATAGCTAAATTGAAAACAAAACCAAAATGGTAAAACAACAACAAAAGAAGCATCAAAAAATGCAAGAACTGTTTTTTTTCTGGTACACCAAAATAACTCTTATCCATCAGGAGACTACCCGGTTTCAACGACAAAGGGAGGTGTCATATAGGGAATATTTGAGGAGGCGAAGAAGGAGAATTTAATTCTGTTAAGAGCACATAATCCAAAAACCCAACCCACCCTCTGGTATAGAAGACTCACTATTTCTGGTTTTTTGTTGATAACAACAGCAAAAATAGACACGCATGGACCAAAAAAAAAAGTTGACCTTGGAACATTGTTCTCACTCACAGGTTTTTGTTAATAAATCTTCCTCATCACCATGCTGAATCAAGTGGGCTCTCGGTTCCCTAACTAAATGTGAGTTTAAATTCAAAGACTTCGGAGACCTTTAAGGGTGGGGGTGGGGGAGTGGCTGAAGGGGCAGGCAGGCAAGAACAGTCCCTCACATTGTGCTGGCCACCAAGGCGTCCAGAACCACTGGCAGCTTTCATTACTGGAAGTGTCAGGTGCACACTAGCAACCAGAGCAAGCACAGTGTTGGAAACGGTCAGTTAGAAAGCACCGCAACTGTGGGGAGCCTCTTCATCTTAGATTCCACAACCTGAAATAGCCTAGACTTTAAAGTTCTTTCATAAGCATCCAAAGGAAAACTTCTTAAGGGTGAGAAATCATGGGGTGAGACTTTACCACTGCTCCTTCCAACCATCCTGCAAAACTACAAGAGCTTTGTTTCCTGCACATCATCAAAATTAGTTAGCAAAGTGATAACAAAGCCATGAGGGTAAAGGAATCATTTGTAAATTTAAAAAAAAGAAAAGAAAAGAAAAACCATAGCAAAAACTAAGAGACTACTGACAAGACAACAATTCCTCTTATTTTCTTCCAAAATCTACTCATTGAAGAGTTACTGCCTTTGTAACACCCTTGTGAATAGTGAATATGCCCAATAAACTTGTGTTTTAAAAATTAATGAGTATTTTGCTTTGTAGATGCGAAGGCAAATTTACCTTTGCATTATTATGAAGCTAAACACCTTATCATTACCAAGTGGGAGCAGATGAGTAAAAATCTACTTTGTGTTTTGCACATTTGACTCGATTAACTTTGTTCATTCTCGCTTTTGGAAAAAGCAATTTTGCCATCCCCAACAATTAAAAATCTGTAACTCGATTCAGTACTTTGGATCTTTCCATTTCCAGCCTGCTCGTTTCCACTCCCAAAATATTGCAGCATGCTAACATGGTCTCTATGCCATGTCTGCTCAAAAATGAACTTGTTGCTTTAAGCAGAAATATTATTTTCTATTTGCTTGACTTAAGGTGACCTGAGACTATAGATGTCATAAGACTATAAGATGCCATGTCATATTTGTTCCTTACTTTTTTAAAGCACGCCTGCAAATTGAAAAGTGAGTCACAGCCAAGTCAAACCAAAAAAAAAATGCTACAAATATTCACAGTAATAGTTTAGATCATGTTTTTGCGGAATTACTTGCTGAATATAGTTTCCTTTTTCTTAGTAATTTTAAATTTTATTTAGTGGCTTCAGCCATACAGATTAAGCCAGAAATTAAAGATAGTGTATGGGCAATGTAGATTTTTCCCTAGAAACCTTTTGTCTGAAATATTCAGAAAGCTAAAAATAAAAATGTTTGGGCTCAAACAACATTTTCAACTTAAAAAAAAAAGTAGACAACCCTAAGGGTACATTTTGTGCTTCTGAATGGGAAATCTCCCAAATAAAAAGCTGTAGGATTTAAATCATTTTAAGGCTGTCACCTCTGTTTATGTTATTCCCATAATTTCAAACCTTCATAAATTAAATAGTCTTTCATCTGACTTTTCAAAAAGTTTCATTTCAAAGTAAAACTTATCATGTCACTAAGGACAACTGAATCAGCTAAGACGTGATTTAGGTAGACTGAGGGATCTTTCCCTCTTGCAGAGGGAGAACAGAGCTTTCCCCAGAGAAGTGTCCAGTCTGGGCAGGCTCTGTGACAAACAGGTGTATTCTACATCCAAATTGTAGGAAGCAGTTTCTCCTTTCTAGCCACTCTGGGCTTCCTATGGTTAGGCTCTCTACAACTCTTTGGGCAGAGACTGCTATTGACAAACATGTCCTCAAACCAGCCAAGATTTGCCCTTCACCATTCTAGAAACTTTCCCAAGTCTCCTTTTCATCTTTTTCAACAACGAAGTTTGGGCTTAATTAGTAGCACCTAAAAATATTGGAGGTGAAAACCTTGTTAGAACTTTTATTCCACTGTGCTCAGCAAAATTGTATTTACAAGTTTCCAACCTACAGTTCCCCGCACAAATGGCTACTCTTCTTTCTCTCATCCTTTCCAGGATGAATACAAAATCTTCCTAAGATCATGGACTCTACCAAGGATTAAAGTAGTCATTAAATGTCAAAGAGAAAGAAATCCTGGATGTGGTGGCAAATTCTCCAGGAGTTTAGGTTTTATTTAGAAGTCCAAACGTGTATTGAGCTGAATTATAATCATGATTTAATAAATAATCCCTTGTGAAGCGTTTTTTTTTTGTTTGTTTGTTCCCAGGTCTGTTGCAAAAACAATGCATCTAGAAAGAAAAGGCCACTTCTTTAGTATCAGTACTATTACACACACTAATTTGTACAGTGTTTTCACTTTCACTGACCAATTATTTTTTCCAATCCCATGTAACTAACTGAGAGCAATAGATGAACACTCGAACTATAATTTTTTTCAGGAGGTCTTTTCGAAAATACAGATTGGTAACAGAGTAGGGAGGTCATTGTTCTGATAGTTTAAACATTTTCTGCAATGAATCCACTCCTCCTTGGGAATAGCATACAAAGTTAGGGGTGTTTGTTCCTTTAGGCAAGTTTGGAAGATTTGCCTTTGAAACAGCTACATTTTACCCAGTAGTTTCTAGAGCGAGTCAGTGCGCCCCCTACTGACAAGTCAATGGTGCGACTCTTGGGCACTTCTAAAGTTTATTTTGTTCAGTAAACCGTGTCATATAAAATTAACAACAACCAATAAAATTAGTTTATATGTTTCAACTTTAAAAGTCCAAAACAAAATAGAGCTAGTTTTAGTGGCACTAGCTATCTGTAGTTTGGTTGCCTCTCTGTGACTGAACCAAGGTCCTTTTATCTAAAGCCCAGTGCACAAACATATAGCTTAATGTGACTACTGTTCTTCCTTTTATTTCTTTCTCTATGGCAACCAATATGCTCTGCTCAGAAATGTTCCCCATCAAGGAAACAAATGATCTTCAGGGAGCAGCTCTATATGGCATCTGGTCCAATGGAGCACAGAGAGTTAACCCCAGTCAAAAGCGATGCTGCCAAGCACATAAACAAGGGGTGGAAAACCGGGGGTTCCTACCCCCTCCTCATCCAAAATCTCTTCCTCCTTCCTTGCAAGCCATTTTTTTTTGGTTTGGCATAAACGCTTCCCAAGAAATTATAGATTATTTTTTGTTGCAAGGTGCACTGGATACCAAATGCAGTAGATATCCTGCCTTCTGATTCTACCCCTTATCATCCCAGATTTGACAAAGAACAAAACCAAGAATCTTTTAGAATTTGTTTCCAGCCCATTTCACTAAGGTAAGGTGTTGGAGGGTGCTATGGTTTGGCCCAGCTCTCTTCCTCCAGTCTATTTATCTAATTAACACTGCACCCTTTTTTTTTTTTTTTAACCCAAACCTGGGGACAGCAGCAAGGGGGGGGGAGGGGAAGGAGAAAGGGAGCAAGACAGGCAGTCAAAAGTGGAAAACAAAGTCACTTCTAGTTTGTGACATGAAAGCTCCAGTCTCTCTTGGGAATAAAGTGTAGGATGGTCTGGTTAGTGGTGATGAATCATCCGATTTCTGGTGCACTTTCTTCACCGAGCTGGGAGGCCGCAAGTGTCCGCCAGCTCCAGCGGACCTGCATTCAGCCCGGTGCCAGGCCTCCCCCACCACCCCTACCCCTCCCTTCCTTCTCCTACACACTTCCCGCCCTTTGCCAAGCCCCCTCACCGCACTCCAACGCCCCTCTGTCAGCAGGAATCCCCTACCCCAACTTAGCCCAGGCCCAGACCAGAACACACACTTCTCCAACACAACAGCACTGACTTCTTCCTGCTCTACTCCAGGCGGTTTTGGACAAAAAAAGCCCCCCCCCAAAAGAAATATGTTTCAGACTGCATACTTCTCCTCTTTCTCTCCTTCACAATTAGCCAAGCAAATGATCAGCATTCTCCTTCTCCTCCACTCCCCCAGCCCCAAAGTAAAGTGTCCTGCTGAGAAGAGATCTGGAAAGAGTCCACCGGTTTCAGTAAGGTTTGAACCGGGTTTGGGTTCTTGTCCTCCTCCACCCCAACACACTTTCACTTCCTTCCCACGGAACACTTGTTCTAGGAGCCCTCTCTTGTCCCCAGCTATGACAATAAGCTTCCCAAACCTGCTGAAGCATAAATAACCCAGAAAGGAGTGGGGAGAGAGAGAAAGCAAGGAAAGGAAAATTTTTAAAAAACAAAAAAACACTTACCGAGCAAACTTCCACGGTTAGATTTTAAAATAAGATGTTTTATTGTTTTAAACAAGGTGACTTGGGGGGGAGGCTTATTCTCAACTCCCCCAGAACCGACGCGTCCTTAAGCTTCCCCTAACGCTGAGTCCTCTAAGCCCAGCTCTCCACTAGTCTATTATTTTCACCAAAATATATGAAAATGTATGCAAATGAAAATCAGCACTAACTGTTCTCCCCTTGTTATATACTTTGGATTTTTTTTTCCAGACAAAACAATCACACTCCCCAAAGGGAGGGGGAAGATGGGGTGGGGCTGGTTGGGGGGGCGGGGAGGTGGAGGAAATGCCTGGAGAACTAAGTACTAGGAAAAGGGGAGAGCGAGCGGGCAGACCTCGGTACAGACGCGCATTTCTGTCCTCCTGGAGCAATGCGTTTTTTCCGGGGGGCTTTCCCCGAATGCGCACACACCCTCCTTGAACAGAAAGGAAGAAAGTGGATCTGTTCGCAGAGGCAACGAGATCGCGTTCCAGGCGGCCACCTGAGACTGCTTTTGAAAGCGTGCACTGTGAAATTCATAGCCGTAATTTAGACAAAATCCTCACTGTATATTAATGAAAGGCGGCCCCGTGGCTCCGTTCCTATGCTCCCCATTCAGTGTAAACAAAACCACGAGACTTCTCTCGGTTTTTTTGAGCCGGATCCAAGAGAAATCGGCAGGAAAGGAAAACACGGGATGCTTGGCAGCGACTCTTCAAACGTCTGCACCTGGAGATCTCAGATTGCCTCAATGAAATCTGTGTTTCATCTTGGGATAGATACATACATGCATGCGTAAATATAAAGAGGCGCTTTGGGGGCACACACAGGGGGGAAATCCCTTCGGTCGGGGTCAGACTACCGCTGCTTTTCCACCACTGTCGCCTTCGCCTACGTGGCTTTGCTAAAATCTACCCACGGTGGTGCCTTTCAGCCGACAGGGAGGGAGTCAGGCAGGCAGGCAGGATCTGGACGGGATCCTACATAAATTTTTCCCCGGCACGGCTAATCTGGAGGCCAAGCACAGGCTACGTGGCTGCGGCTGGGCCGGAGAGGTCCGGCTTTCCGCAGAGCTCCCCCGGCATGGCATCCGAGCCAAGCGCCTGGGTTCCCAGGAGCCCGCGGGTGGTGGCATCACGGGCACTTCCAGGGCGGCTTCTCGGGCTACTAAGAGCCGCCGAGCCCTGGACAGTGCGAAGTGCGCGCACACAACGCACACTCTTCAGGGACGGTGCCTTTACGCCTGGTCCGAGCTGGTTTAGCTCATTGGAAATCCCCAAGGAGGGTTCAATTTGCCCTTGTTTTCGTTGCCACTTTCTCTTTTTTCTTGGTTCGCTGAGGTTCTTCTGTGCAGCTTTTCCGCTTGGCCGCATCGCCTCCTCCACCCCCCACCTCTGTTCCCCTTCCCCCTCCCCCGTCCTCTCTTAACCCTTTCGGTCTTGCCGGGGCCCAGAAACCCAGGCCGGCTCCCTCCCATGCACTCGGGCCGGCCAAGCCATACAAGACAGGAATGAAAGAAAAGAAAGAGAAAAAGAAAAGAAAGAAAAAAGCATCACCGTGCTTAAGAAAGGGAGCACCGCGCCGCCCCGGCGCTAACCACTGCCACGCTGAAATTAGCGTCGGCCCGAGTCGCGAGTGTCTGCGCCAAATCACCGCAGCGCTGAAATCGGCGTCGCCGAGTTGCGAGGGGGTTTGCGCACGCGGGGTCCCGGCTGCAACCCCCATATGCCTGCAAGCCAGCCAGCCACCTGGGCGGGCTATACTTCCGATATGGCTATAGGGGTGCAAGGTCGGGTGGGTCGCTTCAAACCTATCTCCTGGCACCGTGGACCTGCACCCTCCAAACTCACGAGGGCACGCAACTGCAGCTCGCTGGCATCTTGGGGGCGGAGGAGGGCGGGAGCCCCGGCGCCGAGAGGGTTGGGGGGAGCCTCGGAGCCTCGGCGGCGAGAGCGGGTCCGTCTCCCACGCGCAGACGGTGGCGCGCGGGTCCCCGGGCTGCAGCGCTCCCCAGACGGACGATGGCTTCCGAGCGCTTAAACAAAGGGGGTCGCTGCCGCCGCGAAACGGCCGCGGAAAGTTGCCGTGGCGTCTTTCCCAGGAGCGTGGCGGCCACCCGGCTCTGGACGACCAGAGCTCTCCCTGCCCGGCTCTGCCGAGCCCGAGATGGGGGGACCCCGCTGATGCAGGAGAAGGGAAACTTTAAAAAAAAACACTGGGGACTGACACCTCAACCTCTAGGTATCAGCGTGGACGGTGCCACTAAGGCGCGCGCTTTGCAAATCCCCTTGGCACCGAGGGGGTGGAGGGTGAGATGGGGGGGGGGGAGGCTGAGATGGCGCTGGGGAAGGAGGGTGGCAAGGAAGGCGGTCACCGAACGCTGTCCTAGGTGGAAGTGGTAGGTTGCTATTTCTCCTGCATTTTTCCCCCTCTTCTTTCTCCTTATTCTCTCCTTCCCTTCCTTCCTTGTCTCTCCCCACCACCTATTTCCCCCTTCCCGGACCTATTGCCAAGACTCAGAGCCACCGCGCCAATACCATCAGCTTAGCCGGACACTAAGAGTTAAGATGCAGCGGCGGGGGAGGAGCGGGGAGGAGAAAGTGGCCGGGAGGGAGGGAGGCAGGGAGGGAAGGAGGGATGCTGGAGTGGGGGGCGGTGGACGACAGATTTCCAGCTTCTACGACGCGCTGCCTAAATTAAAAAGCAACCAATCGGAACGGCCGGAAGGGGGGCCTCGCGTCCTGAGCCAGTCATTCCGGGGCTGCCAGTCACCCAGCGGGTAGCCAATCAGCGGGGGCTCTGGTGCCCGACTTCCTCGTATTTGGGAAAGTGTGGTGGTGGGTGCGCGCTCGCCGCGGAGGGTAAACATTCGACAGTCCCTGCTCGGAGAGGGAGGGACAGAGAGCGAACTGTCAGATCCGAGTGCGATCGGGGCTGGCGAAAGAGGGAGAGGGAGCGAGCGCTGGGAGAGGGAGAGAAAGCGAGAGAAGGAGAGAGAGAAAGCGAGAGAAAGAGAGAGGAGGGGAAAGTGAGAGAGAGCAAGAGCGGACTGGGACGTAGCAACTCTGCTCCGCATGGCAGGCGCCAACGCCGTCGGGGCTTTTTTTGGGGAGCCGTGCACCATGCCCTCTTGGAGTTGGTTGTGATGAATCAAGGATCCCCTCTATGCACACACACACTGCCACCTCCACCAATGCACTCTTCTTCCTCCTCCTCCAGACAACCGCTGGGAAAAAAATAAAACACCAACCCCAACCGTCTGCAAACAAGGTAACGGCAATTCGACCTTTTTTATTTTTTAATCTTTTCCCCCTTTTCCTCTTGAAAAACCAATTTTTTTCTTCCTCCTTGTTCTATTTGTTTCCTACTTTCTGCCCATCAAGGAAAGATGTCGCATCAGACTGTGACTGTGGCGAGGAGAATGCAAAAGGACTCTTGTTTCAGAGGCAACCGGGAGCTCCTCCGGCAATAGCAAACTTCTGAGCCATGCTCCATCTCCATCGCAAGAAGTTTTCCTAGGACAGAAACAAAACTTGAGACGACAGGACCGGAGGGGGAAGAGAGCAGAGCGAGAGCCGCCACTGCCTCCCTCTTCCCCGGGACGCCCGAGCAGCCAGCCAGCCAGCCGGCAGGCAAGCAAGCACCACGCCTTGGAGGAGCAGAAAAAGTTTGAGGACTCGCCTCGCACGGGGGGCCGCGTGTGAAATGCGTGTCTGAGCGGCGGGAGAGGAGAGAGAAAGAGAGAGAGCGCTTGCCGCGGGGCCAGCCAGGCAGGCAGGCAGGCACGGAGCCGGCCGGCAGCCAGCCCTAGTTAGGAGAAGAGGAGAGGAGAGGAGCGGCGGCCGCTGCGTCCTTTGTTGTCGCGGGGCAGCAACTCATCGTCGCCGAGCAGGTGGACAGAAAGCCGCGCGCGAGCCCCCAGGAGCGGAGCAGCGGGGGGCCCGGCCGGCGCGCTCGCCCATCCACCGATCCGTTTGTCCGTCCGTCTGTCCGCCTGTCCGTCCCGGCAGAGGGAGGCCCGCTCGCCCGTCCGCGCCCCGCTGGAGCGAGCCACCGACCGCTCCGGGGCTGGGGGGCGGCTCCGACCCCCCCTGAAGGGGGCGGCCACGGCCACGGAGCGCGCCCCGGGAAGCGAGCCCCCCGCCGCCCCAGAGCGCTGTTGGTGCCGCGGCGCCGGCTGCTGCTGCTGCTGCTGACCGAGGCGGGCCGGAGACCCCCGCGCCCTGCCAAGCGGCCTTGCAGCTGCAAGCCTCGGCGGAGGCGGCGGCGGGGGCGGCGGCGGCGCGGGCAGAGGCGGCGGCGGCGGCGCAGGCGGCGGGGCCGGCCGGGGCCCGGGTTGGGGGCGGGGGCGGCGCGGGGGGCGGAGGCGGGCGGCGAGAAGGGGGCGCGGCGGCGGCGGCGGCGGCGGCGGCGGCAGCGGCTGCGGCCGCAGCCGCTGCGGTGGCGGCGGTGGGGTGGCGGGAGCGGAGCGGCATGGCCACGGCGGCTTCTAACCCTTACCTGCCGCCGGGGAACAGCCTGCTGGCGGCCGGCTCCATTGTGCATTCGGACGCCGCGGGCCCCGGCGGCGGCGGGGGCGGCGGAGGCGGCGGCGGCGGCGGCGCGGGGGGCGGCGGCGGCGGGGGCGGCGGCGGTGGTGCGGGGGGCGGCGGCGGCGGCATGCAGCCCGGCAGCGCCGCCGTGACCTCGGGCGCCTACCGCGGGGACCCGACCACCGTCAAGATGGTCCAGAGCGACTTCATGCAGGGGGCCATGGCCGCTAGCAACGGCGGCCATATGCTGAGCCACGCGCACCAGTGGGTCACGGCCCTGCCCCACGCCGCCGCCGCCGCCGCCGCTGCCGCCGCCGCCGCCGTGGAAGCCAGCTCGCCCTGGTCGGGCAGCGCCGTGGGCATGGCAGGCAGCCCCCAGCAGCCGCCGCCGCCACCGCAGGGCCCCGACGTGAAGGGTAACGCCGGGCGCGACGACCTGCACGCCGGCACCGCGCTGCACCACCGCGGGCCGCCGCACCTCGGCCCGCCGCCGCCGCCGCCGCCGCACCAGGGCCACCCGGGAGGCTGGGGCGCCGCCGCTGCCGCCGCCGCCGCCGCTGCCGCCGCCGCCGCCGCCGCGCACCTCCCGTCCATGGCCGGGGGCCAGCAGCCCCCGCCGCAGAGCCTGCTCTACTCGCAGCCCGGGGGCTTCACCGTGAACGGCATGCTGAGCGCGCCCCCGGGCGCGGGCGGCGGCGGCGGGGGCGCTGGCGGCGGCGCCCAGAGCTTGGTACACCCGGGCTTGGTGCGCGGGGACACGCCCGAGCTGGCCGAACACCACCATCACCATCACCATCACCACGCGCACCCGCACCCGCCGCACCCGCACCACGCGCAGGGCCCGCCGCACCACGGCGGCGGCGCCGGAGGCGGTGGCGCGGGGCCCGGCCTCAACAGCCACGACCCGCATTCGGACGAGGACACGCCGACGTCCGACGACCTGGAGCAGTTCGCCAAGCAGTTCAAGCAGCGGCGCATCAAGCTGGGCTTCACGCAGGCCGACGTGGGGCTGGCGCTGGGCACCCTGTACGGCAACGTGTTCTCGCAGACCACCATCTGCCGCTTCGAGGCCCTGCAGCTGAGCTTCAAGAACATGTGCAAGCTCAAGCCGCTGCTGAACAAGTGGCTGGAGGAGGCGGACTCGAGCACGGGCAGCCCCACGAGCATCGACAAGATTGCCGCGCAGGGCCGCAAGCGCAAGAAGCGGACGTCCATCGAGGTGAGCGTCAAAGGCGCGCTGGAGAGCCACTTTCTCAAGTGCCCCAAGCCCTCGGCGCAGGAGATCACCAACCTGGCCGACAGCCTGCAGCTGGAGAAGGAGGTGGTGCGGGTGTGGTTCTGCAACCGGCGGCAGAAGGAGAAGCGCATGACGCCGCCGGGCATCCAGCAGCAGACGCCCGACGACGTCTACTCGCAGGTGGGCACCGTGAGCGCCGACACACCGCCGCCGCACCACGGGCTGCCCACGAGCGTGCAGTGAGGGAGGTCGGGGGGCCGCCGCGCTCCCCCTCGAGGGCCGCAGCCTCCGCCGCCCGCCCGCCCGCCCGCGCTCGCGCCCGCCTCCGCCGCCGCTGCCGACGCCGCCGCTGCCAGCGGACCCTGCGCCCCGGGCCCCGCCGCCCTGCTCTGAGCCCACCGCCGGCCACGTTCGCCTTTCCAAGGGGGGAAAAAAGAGAGAGAAAGACGGACCAAGGAGACTCATGTGTGTCTTTTTTTAATCCAAGGAAGAAGGGGGAAACGCGCACCCTAAGTATTCAGACTGTTTTATATTCATGAATAAGAGAGAAAGAAGGAAAGAAAGAAAGAAAGAAAGAAAGAAAGAAAGAAAGAAAGAAAGAAAGAAAGAAAGAAAGAAAGAAAGAAAGAAAGAAAGAGAATTGATGCTACTCTCCTGGTGTTCTGTTTCCGTTTTCATTACTGTTTTTAACCAAGGGTGACGATTCCTGGGGGATCCAAAACTGCACGCGTGCGGTTTCCCCACCGCTCCACGGGGGACAGTCGCCACCGCCGCAGCTTCTCTGGTCTCAAATAAAGAAGCTCCCCAGCCTCCCCGCCACGCCCTCCCTGCCAACAAGGGCTGCCCACGACAGTTCCCTCGGAAACACTTTCCTGGAAGCCACCTGCAAAGCAGCAGAGGCACTGGCTTTACCAGGGGGTTGACTCTGCTCCGGGACCCTGTTTTTTTGTTTTGTTTTTTCTTGGTCATATTAAAGTCATTTGAGGACAAACAAATCTACCGTGAAATGGAGAGAAGGGGGGCTGGGGAGAAAGGCTGCAGGAAGGAGAAGAAGAAAAATAATAATCATCCACAGCTTCTGAAATGAACAGACTGTATAGCAAAGCCAAAAGAAGTAGTATTGCCCAAATAACCTTGGAAAGAAAAGCTTCACAAAAGAGCAGAGGGCTGGGCCTGGAGAGGGTCATCCAGCGTCCAGCGTGGAGGGCTGAGGCCGGCCCTGAGCAGGCGGACTGGGCAAGCAGCAGCGAGGCCGGCCCCCAGGCCTGGCTCCACAGCTGCCTTTCGAAGGGACGATGCCTACAGATCCAACCGCTAATATTTTTTTTATTAATATTTTTATTTTTTATTTCTGGACTGACTCAGATAAATAGAAAGACTAAGCACCAGCCTCTGCACTTGTCTGGACTTCTCTCCTCAGTCCGTTGCCAACTTTGAATGGGTGCCGTGGATATGATTATATAATACTGCCATTTCCAAGCAGTGTTTTTGGTAGGTTTTAATAAACAGACTTTTCAAAAGACGGCAATATAGAATTGTTAGATCCGTTGTTGATCTAAAAATATTTGCTTTATATTTTCATTAAATGACTTCTTTTAATATTTTATTCAGAATACTTATGAACTGCTGCAAAACGGTAATTTATTTTTCCCCAGATCTTGTATTACGTGTTTTTTTCAGACGAGCACAAATCAAAATGAAATGAAAATATGGACAGTTGTTAGGTAATAAGGGTATCTTTTGATGTGATCATTTGATTGTAATTTAATTTGAGTAGTGATTCCGTAAGAGCTGATCGAGAAAATAAATTTGTTAGAATGAAATAGTCTGTGTCTGATGCATACACACTGTGTGGGAAGCAAGGCGTTCTTTAGAAAAAGAAAATTTTTTTAAACTAATGCAATGCAAATCTTGCAGTGATAGAGATGAGAAAATGTGGAACCTGCCCCAACTGAGGTCTATCTGGAAATCTAGGTGAAGGGACAGGAATGTCTAGTGCTTTAACCTAATCGTCAGTCCTTGTTAATCCGTAAAATTTGCAGTCTTTTTCTCTCCCTTAATGTTAGTGGGTGTTCTTAGGTAGATTGTCTTCAGGATACCTATTCCTTGAAGAAATCTGTGTCCTTTATCATCTTTATCAGATCAGGCTGTATCACCAGTTAAAATGTGCCAACTGATTATTAATGATTAGTTTAGTACAGCCCCTTTGAGTTTAGTCTCTTTGCCTTCTAGGCCCTCCTTCCCCTACACACGCAGCATTTGCTGTCTCGTTCATCCTTTCCTAAGGGCTACTAGTGGTGAAAAATAGCTTGCAAGACCAAAACATCTTCTAGATTAATTATTTCCCATTAATTGCTCTATGGAACTAAGTTTATGTTAGGAAGCTGTTTTCTGTTTGGGGGAGAGAGTTGCTGGTATTGTTTTGTTTTGTTTTTGTAGTGAAAGAATGTAGTTTTAACAATCCTGCTACTTGTCCACACCACCCCACCTCAGTGTGATCACTTTTCAGACTTAAGGTTCTCATTTTTGTGTGATTTTATAACTTCATGGATGCTGGGGATCTGATCACTCTTGGCTATATACCCTGCAGAGGGATCAGATTGATCAAGTTATTATATTAATATTTACAGTGTGGGAAAATGAAAGTGTCGTGCCTTAAATGCTTAAGGCTCTGCTAAGTTGAGTCCTTTCATATTGTACTTTTTAAAAAGGAGAAGAAAGCAAAGGTAGTTAGGAGGGTGATAGAGCAATGATTCTATAACTAATTCCCCTCCCAATCTCATTTAGCTGTCACTCACTTTTTTGCCTTCTCTCATCTTCACTCCCTCTCCCTAGGATACCACGCAGGGGTTTTAAAAACACCCCCAAACTGTGAGCGCCACAAGGAAGTTATTTCTTTCCATCAGACCCTAAGTCACTTTCATAAATCAAGCCCAGCCAGATGGTCATATATTGGGTTGCATTATTTTAACCACCAAATCCTACTTAAAATCACAATCATTTTGATTTGTGAAATCTGAAAAAATGCTCTTTTAATAGAAGGAAAAGAATGAAAGCAAGAAACCACAATTTACATTGCTTTACCTTCTTGTCTTCTGGTTCTCTTGCTATTGTAATATCTCCTCCAGGCAAATTTACAACTTGGAGCTGGGGGTGGGGACAAGCGTCACCATTGGGGAGGGGGTCTACAGAGGCCGGCAGAGAGGGCCTTATTGGGAAGCTTAGGATTGGGTGTGGTTATTTTTCTCTGTCGGATACTACTGGCAAGTGAGATGAAATCCTGTGCTCCCTAAAGGAATGGTAGTGGTTGATTCAGCAGAGAATGGGTTTATTTAAATTTTTAGGAGCCCTTTGCTGACATGATTTGCCTGGCAACAAAAGAATGAGCATTAGATGTCACCCTCTTATCTGTTAAAAAGCCATCTACTTGATTACTTTAAAAGAAGCCCTGATTTAGGAATTGCCAGAGTAACTTTTATTTGGAGAAGCTGGGAAAGCCAGCACGTTTTTCTTTCCTTATTTTTGCAGTTTTTAAAGTGAGCTCATGCTTGCACTTCATTTTTTTAATATAAAAATCAACCTTTTGAATGTATTTACAAAATGAAATTCATGGTTGGAAAACAAAAGAGGGCAGATACAACTGAGAGGTTTTGTGCTAAGGCTTACATTGTTACACATGTAAATAATGAAAATATTGTTATATCTCACCAGATCTTTTTAATGAATTTGGTCATTGTGTTCCCTTGCAGCGCAAATGTCTTGTGCTTAGTAATGTGTCCATTTGTTTCCTCCATTTCAACCCCCCCACCACCACCACCAAGGCAGCCACAAAGTTCTGTTCCACCAATCTGGCAAACCCCAAACTAGGCCCATTTATTGTCCAGTCCCCTGTGTGGCTCTTGCTAACTTGTCCAAAGCCTGTCATCTCCTTCACCCAACCATCTTCTCCTGCAAATTTGGGTGACAAATCATTCAAGGTGCATTTTAAATAGTCACTTTGCTGTTGTTGTTCTGCCTTTATTATTATTTTTAAGTATTTAGCCAAGGACAACTAACTTCTTTGTTTCATAATGATAGAACTGTTCATTATTGATTTTAGAGATTCTCTCTGCTTCCCTGTCGCCTCCGGTGTTTGCTCATCACCATGCCCATAATCTCTTGTATGGATGGTTTTCAACATTCAGAAAAGAGTTGGTTCTAATATTAAATGCAGTATATATTATTGATAGTTTTATCGATAAGTGTAATATTTTAAATAATTTTAACAATTAAATTTGTTTTTAAATTATATATTTGTAAAGTATTTATCCTGTTGGAAGCAACAATATATTGTTGTATTTATTCGTTTATTTTTGTAATAAATGATCGACCTCTTCAAGCTAAATCAAAAATGACACTTTTATATATTTATACCAAATGCATTTTAAGAGATGGACATATTTGCACCAATTTGTATGTATATAGAGTAAGATCCATCAATAACTTGTAACTTTCCGAGCTAAATTGAGGGCAGAAAACAGTCTCTCCACACGGAGTTGAGTTTGCCCAAGTTCCAGGGTAATTAATCAAACTCTAAACTGGATGCAACAAGTATTGGCCCTGGATGTGAACTTGAAATTAATTATTTAGAAGGTGGACCTGTTCGGGTTTTTTTCTAGGCAAGGGGAAACAAATGAAAGCAAACCTCTTCTTTCATGAAATGCACGTGGCTGGCTGAAATGATGAGAGCAGATGCTGTGCATGAGTGATAAAACCGAATACCTGGCTTGTTCAGACATCTCTGCTGGGGAAGGGTGTTGAAAGAGAGTTCAGAGCTCGAGGTTATCAGGATCCCAGAAGCAAGGCGCAGAGGAAAGTGAGTTGTGTTCTGGTCGGAAGGCGAGAAAGAGAAGGAAAATGGCTTGAGAGGAACTTCTTTCCCCTAGTTGTGCTCCCGCCAGCCTGAGTCACCTGGACAGATGTTGTTGGCCTTACTGCAGGCAGCTGCTGCTTCGGGTCCTGCTACAAGTGTGTGGACCCCCCCGGGAGGGGGGGCAAATGGCTGGGCCACCCCACCCTATGTCTGGGCGGTGCGGCCCCTGCGGGCCTGAAGGTCACGCGCATGACCTCGAAACGGGGTGGGTCCGGGTGTCTGTAAGGGAAGGCCACGGGCTCGGGTTCGCCTCCCGTATTTTGGGGAGGGAAGTGCGGAGGTCAGAGCCGAGAGTCCGGGGGATATTGGGATTCTTTGACTTCCAGCGGCGGGGCTCCGGCCCAGTGATTACATCGCTGCCGCTGCTTTCCAGGCTCACCCTGCGTTCTGGCCTGCGCAGAGCGAGGCGAGCCGGCGGGCGCGGAGGGTCTCCCGGGAGAAGCTGTCTGGGCCGTGTGGGCGCGCACTGCCGGGGGTCTGGGGCTGCAGACCCTCTAGCTGCAAGCTGGGACCAAGGCTGGGCTGCGGGGCTGCGGGCCCGCTGCGGGGATCCGCGGAGCGAAGGGTGCTGTTGCACGGAGAGCTGGGGGCGCTGACCCGATCGCCCCAGCTGCCGCCTGTCCCCACGAGTTATTTTCCTCGTGGCGGCGACCATTCAGGGAAAAAAAAAAAAACGCAAGCTCCTTTCTCCAAGATTTAAATTTCGCGGATGAATTACCATACACCGGTTGCTTAGCAACTAAATTCAAGCAAGGCTAAGAATATGCAAGCTTTTTGTATTCTCATTAATAAAAATGCCACACTCTGACACAGCAACCCAACTCTGGATCACTGCAACTTCTGTAAAAGCCGTAGGAGAATACAAACCGATCCTGCCATTTAATTACAGATCAGACTGGCTTGGAACGCGGTGTATGGTTCATCTATCTTCCTAGGGGCGACGTAAAAATAAATAATATAATAATAATCATAACAACAATAGTGTTTCAAAAGCAGGAGTAAAATTCTATTTAATATATAATGGAATTTTTCTGGGGGTTACTAGAATGGCAATTGTCAAGGGAAACTTTTAGAAACAGGTGGAAATTCCCCCCACTTTTCATCCACGCCCCGAGCTCGCCCTGCTCCCTGAGCTCAGGGCTGCTCCGGTTAGCTAGTAGCTGCTGCTGTTGCTGCGACTGTTTCTCCGAACACAGTGGAGCCCTGGCAGCCTGGAGAGCAGAAGGCAGCTGGCAGAGCAGCGACAGGGCTGGTGGCTGGACAAAGATCTAGGACACTGCGAACAGAGACAAGAGGAAACTTGGCAAAGTTTTCTGAGCAGGTAGGGGAACTGCTGGGGTCGGCTGGGCTCGGGTTCCTCAGGGTGCGGTGGGCCACTTTCTGGAAGCCTTGGGGAAGGGAGCTGGACTTGCTTCTCTACCGCCTCTCAGTGTGTGAATACAGCTATCTCTCTGGGGACCACTTCTGACACTGCTGGGCTCCCGTTGCTGCCCCCTGGGCCAGTGAGGGAAAGGAAGGACAGCATAGGGACCCTGGCTCCTCAAAAAATGGGTTATGCCACTCTGGTGACTACCAAGAGGCCTCACTGTCTGCTAAGATCCGAATTGCAGGGAACTCCTTTACATGAGGGACCCAGGGGTCAGAGAGCAGGTTGTTGAGGCACTTCGAAGTTTCAGGGGACGCTGGAGTTTGTACAGAGCCTCTTCCAGCCTCCCACCCTGAAGGATAGGGGAGAGCTGGGACGTCTGAGGGCCTGGGTCACCTCCTCAGCCAAGTCTGCACCGGACTGAAGTCTGTGGCCTGCAACAGAGGGGGGCAAGGTCAGTCCTGGGTGCCAGCTGCAGGCTGGAGTCTGTACAGAAGAGCAAGCCATGAGCCCTGACCTAACTGCCACAGGAAGTAGGAAGTCGTGGGCGACTTGAGCGGACCCAAGAAATCCCAAACTGACTTCTATGCATTCCCAGAAATTCAGTCTCTTCTCTGGCAGCTAACCAGACAGTTCTTGACAACTTTCGAATGCGACTCTTCCTTCTCCAGGTCAGGAGGGTGTCTTGGTATAATGAACAAAGAACTCCCCAACATTACCATCTCCGCTTATCCTGTTTTATTCCTAGTGAGCAGAGGCGAAAGGAGCTGGACAGTAAGCCATAAATTGACATTATTTGTACTATGAAATGCTTTGAGGTATTAGAATTCTTTTTGCCCCAATAAAACATACATAATAAACAGGAAGTCATTTATTAACAAACGCAATTGCCCTAGACAAGCAGCATTCTCTGTACATAATTCCGGAACAGACTTCGTTCCTTCTCCTTTCTTTAGAAAGTTTAGCCTTTAAAAAATATAGTAGAAAAAATATATATAAAGGAAGGAGGGAAAGAAGGACTGGCTACTTTACCTGTTCGTGGGACATGGAGGGGTTATTTCCTATGGGGGGCAATAAATGGAATAAAACATCCATTCAAAAGACACTTGAAGGTTTTACAATTTTTTTCTCTTACTCTTGAGAAAATAAGTTTGTGAAACTGTATTGGTAATAGAATCCTGGTTGGTATATAGGTGCATGTACCTGTGAACATAACTAAAATGTAAAATAAAAAGCTGGCTTGGGCATAAACTGCAATTTTGTCCAGAAATCTCACAGTAGTTGGAAAATGTCTGTAACCAAGTATGTGCTGCTCAGCCCTTCCTGGGCTGGTTGATGATAGCTCAGGCTTCCCAGTCAGTTCTCAACTGAAGTCTGTAGGACTTATCGAAGAACCTGATTCAACATTTTTCAACCGGCAAGCGTTTATCTAATTGAGTCCTGTTCTGTAAGTGGAAGGAAGGTGTTGTTTAGGACAGATTTTGGCCCTGGAAAGGCAGAACCAACTGTGATTCTTGGGGTAAACCAGTGAGTAATTAGTGAGGGAGTATGGAGTATACTGGATCCACCTAAGCTACATCTGGGCTTTCAGAGTTGGTGGCCTCTTTTACCAGAAGCAATGTTCATTGCTGTCCAGTTTTCATTGTGGCAGTTGTAAAATAAGGGAATGGCACTGAAAGGGAAGCAAAACCATTTTTGTTGTTGTTGGAGGACCATACTGGGCAGGCTTGGGCAGACTTATCCTGGCTCTGGCCTCAGGGATCATTCTGCTGGGGTCTGGGAGACTACAGTGGTGCCAAGGATAGAACTCAGATCAGCCACATGAAAGGCAAGCACCCTACTCTATACTATTGCTCTGCATCTTCTTTATTTAAAAAAAAGAGGGAGGGGGTAAGAAACATGCTTCTGACTTTTAGCTACCTCTCAGAACTGTATCCCAATCGAAGGCAAGCCCATTGATTCAATTGGAACAGTGTATGCTGAAACAGAACATAGATTTATTTCAAAGAACTCTCCTGTGCCAGCATTGAAATAAAAGGTGCTAAAGTCTACCACTCTCACTCACCCTGGTTCAGATAGGGCAAGTGTGAGTTTGGGGCCAGGAGCTTTTGTTCCCTGCTGCCCCTGAAAAAGTCCCTAAGGGAGAAAGTTGATTTTTCTCTTAGATTTCTAAAGCTGAAAGCACACCCACAGAATCTGAAAAAAATTAAATTTAATAAGTGTAATCAGAAGTATAGTATCACCCAGAAACTAACGAAATGAAAATAAATATCATATGAGCTTGGTCTTGAGGCTCTATAAACAACAGAGATGAGCCCACCTCATCAATGTAAAAAAAAAAAATAAATAAAAGCATCTATTTAATCGTGTTAATTAACAGTTGGGGGGGGGCAGCTGGGAAACCTTTCAAAGTTGGTTGAGCAATTCTACTGAATCTAACTCTATACCCAAAAATTTTCTTCCAAATATGGCCCCAAAATAATTTAACTCTGATAAATGTCTTAAACTCACATAAGAGCTATTTAGTAGTTGTCTAGAGTGCTTGTAAGCTATGTAGGCAATCTAGGCTGCTGTAAAGTTGTGCCAGTCTGCACCTGAAATGGGCCTTCTGCTTTTCAGAGAGGAGCTCTGGGGGGTCAGCACTATTTACATATGGACCTAATCCCTGCTGCTTTCCTCCCTTTATCATCCAGGAAGGTCATAAGTAACTAGGATGAAAGAAAGACAAAAGAATCTGTTACCTAACCCCTTTGTTCTGAGGCCTTGACCTAGGGATGGGGAGAAGAACCAAAAGTCCCTAAGGAAATGAATGAGGCCTACACCTTCATCTCTATCAGTGAGAGACCTGAACCCTACTCTTGCCAGCCAGAATACAGAGCTGACAGGAAGCAGATCCATAATTTGAGGAGTTCCCAGGAGAGAGGGTTACATAAGGCACAGAATCCTCTGCAGGGAGGCTCACTTAATTTTTCTGCAAATGACTGCACAGTCAGATGCCTTGAAAGAAGGAATGGAAACAAATGAAAGAGGAAGAGTGTGATGAGAGAATGGTTTTTTTTTTTTTTTTGCTTTTTTTTTTTTGGCAAGATATGTTGCTCAGTGGATACTTGATGCTTGACTGTTAGTTGTCATAAGTGTCGTAAGTGTCTAGGCAGTGTCACTTTTGGGGTAAGTACAGCCCTATAACCAAAGAATGCAGGGACCTGGAGATCTCTGCTCTCTTGCTCCAGCTCTCAGAACCCCTTACCCTACTCATGTGTCTTGGGGCTCCCAACTGCTCACCCTAGCATTTGACAGGATCCACTGTGAATATCACCTTCAGGGAGACTATTCCCATCTCCACCCTAGAGCTTCAGACCTTAAAACCAAGACAGAAAAACCATGCTCTCTGGTCTCAAGCAAAAAATGGCATCATTAACTCAGGGGTATTATGGGGTTATGGGGATTCAGAGCTGAGGCCCTAGGTTTTGGTCTGTGTAGGGATGTGGGTGGGGGAGGGGACATGGAGACAGAGAGGAGTAGCTGATGGTTTACCAGCCAACAACAATGGACTTCAGCAGAAGTAACTAAGGGATCTTTCTATGATTACACACCTTGGGGGCTGAAAGTGACCCAGCCCTATAGATGGAGGGATCTTTCCCACCAGGGCAGCCAATAGGCAGCTCCATCTAGGAGCTACACTGGGTACATAGGTCTGGCCATGGCAGCTCTTGGAAGTCCTGAAGTGGTAGGCACTTGGGCACCCATACCTCCCTGCAGATGAAAGGAAACAGGCTGGGCAGATGGAGTAGTGAGTGTCCCCATCATCCTTGCTAGGACTGCAGACAGGTGGCCCAGGAAAGCCCCCACACACCCCCACACATACCCACATCCAGTTCATATAATGTTGAAGAGTTCAAGGAGGCCAGAATGGTTATCTCTAGATCCTGAGTCTGAGCACTTGTCACTGCAGACCCCACTTCCTCTGCTGCTCTGCCTCTTCCTTGGCCTTGCCTCTCTGGCCACTATAAACTTGGCTTTGAGCCAATATCTTGGCTGCCCAGTCTCCCACAGGATCACCCTGGATCCTCCCATTTGGGGGATAGCAGCAACCCAGCATCAGAGACATGCAGAGGTGAAAAGAAGCATTAGATCACTCCGTGGCACATGGGGCAGAGACCCAACTCTGCCTTCCCAAGTTTCCTCTTGGTTCTCTGCACAGACAGGCAGGAGGCCACTATTGCAGGGGCAAGGTTCAGGACTAGTAGCATGAGGCCCCAGAGACTAAGTGGGCCTCGAGATCAGAACTTCAGAAGAGGGAAACAAGTGAGTATGACATGTGACCAGTGACACTCCCACTATTACTGCTTTATCCTGAGTGAATTGAGACTGGGAAGGCCCAGTGGAGCAGACCTCAACTTTACTACCCAGCCCCCCACAGCTTCAAGTTGACTGCTTCTTTCCTCTGAGTGTTCCTAAGCAGAAGCACCCCTAATGCTAGATCTAACCTCTGGCCCAGCCTCCAGACTCCTCTGCCCCTGCCAGCCTGAGCTGGGGGCAAACCCACTCACAGATGGCCAGTACTGGGGCCTGCTAGGAAATCAGCCAGTCAGCTCTGTGCAGCAGGGAGGGAAGCAGGCTTGAGTGACACAGCCCCTACCCGGCTACATACAAGTGCAAATGAGGTGCATTTGGGCTGATCCGTCCACTGTATTTCATGCAACTTAATGTGTCTGTGTCTTGTCAACTCTTCTCATCAGGAAGAATAGCAGAACAATTTTCAAAGAATTTTTTGTGCGTGTGGTTTCTAACTACAGTTCCACAGGGAGGAATGGGGTGAGGATGGGGACAAGGACTCTGGCACATGACAGGAACAACATTTTAGAGCCCCTCCTGAACGTAGCCTTAAGCCACAAAGAAAGGAAGGAGAGTGGAGGTGGGCTGTGGCTGCTGAGAACAGGGCTGGCTCCCTGGGAACTGAGGACCCTAGCAGAAGTTTTACCATGTAAAGTGTCTTTTCAGGAATCAGAGCTTATTTGTATCTTGGGTGCAGAGACAGATCAAGCTCCCCCTTTCAGCTGCTGTGACATTCTGAACAAAGTGTGGGAGCCATGCGAGTGGGCAATCTTGTGGGAGATTTACCAGTAAGGAACATTTTTCTGATGCCCTGGAGACCTGGAGCAGCACAAACTTCACTTTCTATACACCAGTTTCCCAGCCAATGTCCTCAGCTCTCTCCTCTGCTTTTGGGCTGTGAGTACAGGGAGAGACAGGGACTGAATGAACTCTGTTACCCCCAATCCCAGCCAGTGCATTTGGACACTTGGAGAGCTGGGGTTTCCTTCTGTGCAGAGCCCTAGAACACCCAGGAGGATAATCGGAGAGGACCAAGGCCAGCTCCCCCCTGCACCCCAGCCCAGCCTCACAGGCTCTGGTGTCTCAGTAGCTTATCTGTAGTTGATCCAAAGAAAAGGAACAAAGCTTTCCTTAGCCAGTCTTCAAGCCCTGCCCTCCCCACCCCATCATTGCTGCCAGGCTTCAGATGGTCAGGGCCTAAACTGCTGGCAGTTAGGGACACTTATTACCAGTCTTGGCTGTTTTCTTGTGTGTGAAGTGGGAAGCGCCAGGTAGGAAGTGGTGCTCAGGGCGGTGGAAAAGCGCTGCTTACACAGGAAGCTCTCCACTGAGATCAGCCTCTGAGGCATGCTGCCCTCTGGAAGAAGCTGTGGCCACACTCCCAGCGCTCAGGACTGGGGTAGTCACATACTGTGTGGATTGGACAGAACTAGTGAGGCATCATGGAAGGCATAGGACCCCAAATCCCTTTCATTCTGGAGAGATTTTAAGACCCCTAGATTGGCAAGCCAAGATTTCCCATTACCATTAAGTTCCTTTTGAAGGTTCTTTGCCCTCCATCAATGCTGAGGTACTCACCTCTATTGGGCAGTGAGCTCTAACAAAGTTGAATGGGGGATGTAGGGCCTCCAATCTGGAGGAGAGGGGCCACCCAGTACTCTGAAACTAGCCCAACTTTTAGGATGCTTTGCAAAATAGGAGTTTGCTCCTAGCAAGCGGCTCCGGTTTCTGACATGCAATGCAGTGCGGGTATTTCCATAGCAGCTTGGTAAGTACATGAGAACCAGATGTGCGCGGCACTGCTGGGCATGCTCACAGGAGCTGACAACAAGGGAGAGGTTCCCAGTAAGACAGACCGGTGAGGAGTGTCCTGCCACACCTCTCCCAAGCCCCTAAGAACCATCTGCAGAGGAACTGACCTCCAGGAGATAAAGTGCCACCTCCTTCAACAGTCCCAAGATGAGTCACAAGCCCATCTGCTTCAAGTGACCCCAATAGGGACCCTGAGACATGCTCCTAAATCCCAACTCCCACTAGCAATCCATTCCCTCCCTAGATCCAACAGAATGTAGTTTCCATTTGGGATAAGAAGGTAGAGGGGAGAGATATAGTCTCATCTTCAGAGGAAAATAAGCCTGGCACCTCAAAACCCGCATCAACCTTTTCTTCTTCAGTCTTTCAGCTGAAGACAGGCCCAAACTTTTTCACCCTGAACAAAATAAAGCGAAAAGAGATCAAATTGCTAAGTTTCCTTTCTTCTGAGTTCAGCATCTCTTCCTTCCCTCCTGGCCACAGCCATTATCCCACATCCCACGGGGACATTTCAAACACTATTGCTTAAAAATCTTTGAGGAGGGAGAGTGTCTGGCATGACCAGAGTCACTACACCTTCTCCCCACCCCAGCTCTACACAGAAACCAAATAGGTGGCAGCCAACATCCCTGGGTGACACGACTTCCCTGCTGGGAAATGCAGACTTATGACTGACAGAAACTGCAACAAACTTCACTGAAAGAAATTCGACTCAGACCAGGAAAGCTACTGCGGAACTGGTCAATGGTATCTCCTACGCATCATCTTATCACTTCTCTGTAGGTTCATTAGAAGCCAGAGAAGGAGAATTCAGAAACAGCAGAATTACACTTCAATGCTCATCACCGCTAATAAAAGTTATTGATAAGAACTATTTAATTGTTTGGACGACCTGTGCTTTACTAGGTAACCAACTTCGATCCCCATAAAAATACAGGTAGCCCATCAGGGGGAGAGGGGGAGCATTTGCAGGCCACTTTTACCAACAGGAAGGAAAAGTACTTTCGTTGTATTAGCAGATGTGTGTCTCACACATTCTCCCAGCCCCACCCTGTAATTTTTTTTTTATAAACTATCAAGAATAAATAGTACAGATCTGGGTTTTAATTTCTCCAGATGGGCTCATGAAGTACCTAGAAGACATCCATATGTATATGTAAAGAAATTCCACGTGGAGCCAGGAGCCAGGCTACGGGTGGAAGCGCCTATGGGAGCAAGTTCTCTGCGAGTCTTCGCAGGAAGAGGGTCCGCGGCGGCGGCGAGGGAAATATGGGAAGGTCTGCAAATTCCCACGCACAAGCAGGACGACTGCCCAGTCCTCACCCGTTCCTTCCAGGTTACTGTTCCAATTCCCGCCCCTGCAATGGGGCCTCTATTCCGATACTGGGGGGTGTCTGAGTCCCAAACCAGGCATCTGACTTCATCCCCTAGAGAGAGAGAAAACTACCTCTGGAGGGTACTGCTCCTCCTAAGTTTCTGGCGCGCCCCTCGCGCTGCGCACTCACCCCGTGGGGGCCCTGGCGCTTCTCGCCGGGGGGAACCGACCTCCACAGTGGATAAAGCACATTGGAGAGAAGGGGTGCACGCGTGGTACTTGAGCTCCCAGGTCGGCTTCTCAAATAAAGCCTGAGGCAAGAGAGAAACGCTTCCCTCCAGCCGAGAGTTCTGCTTTCCAAGCAGAACGAACGCGACGCCGAGCTGACCCCGAACGTGGCCCGGGCCCTTTGCCCCTTTGCTCCCAACGTTGTTGTCACCGCACGCAGCCGCCTCTGCGCTCTCGGAGTAGCCGGGTGCGTCGAGTCTGCACTGGGGCGTTGCACCGGGACCGCGGCCGGCTGGCAGGGTCTAGACCGGGCGCTGCACCCGGGCCTCTGCGAGCAGGGTTTGCACACCAGGCGCAGCTCTGGGGCGGGAGCGAGGGCCCCTCGATGCTGGGCATGAAATATTCATGTGATCGTTACTTTCTTAAAGGAGAACTACCGCGTCGCACAGTTCACTGTCCGGCCACCAAGTCTGGGCTCCCAGAGGCCCAGATTAAGAACGCCGCTCCTCTCTGCGGTAGTGGCCGCCCTGACCGCTCGGGGAGAGGACCAGAGAACGGAGCCATCGGGACACTTTTCTTGCAAGGACCGAGTGGTTGGAGGAGAAAAAAGACTCACTTCATCGTCCTCTAACAGTTCTTTCAAAGTTAGGGTTCTTGCACACATGGTCTCCAGGAGCCGGGCTTCTTTTCTTCCCTCCTTTCCCTCTTCCTTCTCTTTATTCTCCGTGTCTTTCCCTTCCTTCCTTCCTTCTTCTCCTCCCTCCTTCCTTCCTCTCTATTCTCTATTCCTTCCTTCTTTCCTTCTTTCCTTTCCTTCTTTCCTTCTTTCCTTCCTTCCTTCCTTCCTTCCTTCCCTTTCTTTCTTTTTCTTTTCTTTCCTTTTAAAGGACTGTTTGATTTTATCGGGGCTCCCGGCTTTGGGAACAACAGAAAACTGGGGACACATCACAATCAAGCTTACTGAACCTTTCAGAGAGCCGGCTCTGTGTAATACCAGCACCGTGCGCACCTGCCCTTTTAGGAAGAGAGTGGCGGGTGAAGAGCTGGGCGGTGCGTCTCGGGGGAACGGAGCTGGAGCTTGAGCGTCTGGGTCACAGGTTCTGCGTCCCCAAGGCCCTCTCCTCTCCCAGCACTCCTGTTCAGTCTGGCTCCGAGTTCGGGGACCGTGATCCGGCCGGGGGCCCGGGACCCTGCGCCAACGGGAGGACGCCTCCATGCACGCGTTGGTCTCGGCGGAGTAGACCCTCGGCGGGAGCTGTCCCGCGCCGCGCCCGCCGTCGCACGCACCCACATGTACGGCCCGTGCTTTTTGTTCCAGACTGGGCGCACTTTTGCAAGTGCTTCGAAAGTCTCGAGCGCCATCTAACGGGTCAGCATAAAGCGGTGTCTGGTGAAAATTAGGGGACCAGTCTCCAGGACTGAGTGCTCCTACTACCTTCCTTGCACTCTGTGTTGGCTTGTCCCTCCAACCACCACCGTACGCTACACTGGTACACATTCACGGCCTCACGCGTGCACCCCCACGCTCATACGTACATACATGTACGCACATGCACACGTGAACACACTTGCATATATTCATTCACAAGTAACATTCGCAGACGCATGCACACACGCACACACACAAGGGCACCCGTTTGGCAACTTAGAACCCCTAGCTTCCTAGAGCCTGGGATTTCCCCCACCTAGAGTCCCCTGAGCTCTGCTGGACTCCTTCATCTCCCTCCCCCTCAAAAGAGGAAGGAGCATCTTGCACCTGCCTTCCAGGCACTCACTTTTTCCTTTAGGCCAGTGACAGAAAGTCCCTAGAAGCCCGGGGAGAACCCAAGCACCTGTTTGCCCAAAGAAACTGAAAAAGAGAAACTCCCAGAGGGCTGGGAAAGGATGCCTCAGAGCATCCTGTAAGGAGCCTAAATTCTTCCTTGCAGGCAGGGCACTTAATCCTAGGACCCCCTTTTTCTCCTTCCCAGATAGGGAAGTGGAACAGAGCCCAATCTTTGACTTGGAAACCCCTGGGAAGAGGGCATAAAAGGGGAGCACATGGTGAGGGAAAAGGAACCTTCTGCTAGAAGTGGGCTAGAGCTTGAAGAGGGGGCTGTCCTGAGGATCTGGTGGGGAACACAGTGAGTTTGTCTTCCTGTTCAATCACTGGATCTGTGAAGAGGTAGAAGAGGACAGAAGATGGAGAAGTGAGATTGGTGGGGTCACCACTGAGCCCCTCAGTCCCAAAGCTACTTTCTGTCCAGCCTCCACTCCTCACCATAGAGAATCTGATGGTGACTTCAGACACCGTGGCTAGCTTGGATGCTGAGACCAGTACCTGCTCTGGACCCACCAAAGACTCCAGGGAAAACACAGGGTTGTGCTCACCTTAAGCCAGAATTGCTAAAGAAGGGCCTAAGGTCTGTAGACTATCTATAAAGCATCTGCTTCCTCCTGTCTCCCGTAAGCAGGTAACAGAGACTTAATTGCAATAAAATGTACGATGTAATATTTTGTCCGTTTTAAGCAAGTAATCCAGTAACATAAGCACATTGATGTGTACATGTGTGTGCTCGTGCATATGTGCGTGTGCATGCATGCGTGGCTTGTATGTGCATTCATCTCTACCACTCATCTCTGCAACTTTCTCTTCTTCCTAAATGGAATCTCTGAGACCAATGAACATAAATCTAGGCTCCCCCCTCGTTCTAGTCTCTGACACAATGACAATGACACTAAGTGTAGGTGAGATCAGTGTTTGTCCTTTGGAGATTGCCTTACTTCACTCTACACAATGTACTCAAGGCTCACTCATGTAGTAGCATATGCCAAACACCATCCTTCCCTTTAAATTGATGATGTTTTGACTGGAGAAACAGCATAGAGGTTAAAGCACTTACTCTGCACATAGCTGACCTGAGTTCAATATCCAGCATCATATAATGAGTCCCTGAGCCCCTGTGAGAGGGTGACCATGAGTATAGAGCCAGGAATGATCCCTGAATGCTACCAAATGTGGATCAAAAATAAAACACAGATAATGTTCTCTTTTTGCATGCACCCACATTTCATATGCCCATTCATCCAACTGGAACCTGGGTTGCTTCTCTTTTCTGACTTGTAGACTGGAATATGCTGCTTTGACATTCTTCATGCATCATCTTTTGAGACCCAAGTTTTTCTAGGCCTAGATCCAGAAGTAGTATTGCTGGGTCATATGATAATACCCTTTTCTTGCCCCATTTTGCAATTTTCTTCCCAGCAATGAACCAGGTTCCAGTTTTTCCATATTTTGACCAACACTTGTCTTCAACACCAAGATTTTTCTTTTTTCACCTAATAATAAACATTCTAATGGGCATGGAATGATATCAACCTGTGACTGTGATACATTCTTTATATTCTTTTTGTCATTTGGAGCTCACTCCTGGTAGGATTCTGAGGACGGTATGAGATGTGGAGGATTAAATGTAGGGCAGCCATGTGCAAGACAAGTGTGCTAGCCACTATACAATCTCTCTAGCCCTATGACACATCCTTGAAAGTGTAAAGTCAGGGCCCTGGCTCAGGGTGACTACCTATTTCTGCTTTGCATATGTGAGATTGCTGATTCTTTTTATTTCTTATTTTGGGGGGTTGGATTACACCCAGCAGAGCTCAGGGGTTACACCTGGCTCTACACACAGAAATCGGTCCTGGCAGGTTCGGGGGACCATATGGGATACTGGGATTCGAACCACCATCCTTCTGCATGCAAGGCAAACGCTTTACCTCCATGCTATCTCTCCGGTCCCTTGAGGTTGCTGATTCTATCCCTGGCTCGACCTCCCCTGCCAAGTGCATTACCTTTGGTAATGGCTGTCCTTTGGAATCCCCAGAGCCACACCAAATGTGCAACCTCTAGAACTCCTCTACTTTGTGTATGTGAACATCAAAGCTAAGCATGCCACCCTGGTTATCACAACCACAATGACAATGGAAAGGAAGGGAGCATGAGCAATAAGTCTAACATACAAAGAGAATGAAAATGCAAATTCTCCCTAGGTTTTACTAGAGTGGAGGAAATTGTCTAATAATGATTTCAAATCTCTGGATTTGTAATATTTGTGGATAAGTAGTTTATTTCATAATAAATGTAAGCCTTGTATACCTTAAAAAGGGAAGAAATACAGTTGTATTAAGAAATTACTGTTTGGTGACTAGAGTGATAGCACAACTGATAGCATTTGCCTTGATTTGTTGATCCCTGGCCCCCCAATATAGCTCCCATGAGCCTGCCAGAAGTGATTTCTTAGTGAAGAGCCAGGAGTTACCCCTGAGCACCATCAAGTGTGCCCTCCCCAAAACATTACTGTTTGATCTCCCTCCCAAAGGTATATTTTATTGAAATCTCTAAACTTTAAGTTCTGTGATGGACAAATGAAAAAACATAGGGTATGGGGACTTAGGACTGTTCTAAGGTTATTCCTAAGCTTTGTGTCAGGTGGTCAGCTAAGAAATAGAAATCTGTAGCCAGGAGGAAACCAGAAATTTGCCTTTTCCTGAACAGAGATGAGAGAGAAGGAAATGCTTCCCTTCTTCCTGAAACATTTGATTTATTCCAATTGAGAGAGATGCTTGAACTTTGGCCATGTGGGAAACTGGTGAAAGTCTTTAAAGCAATTATTTTCTTAGACTGGGTTGAAAAGTAGCAAGTATGCAGCAGGAAGACACTGTCCTAGTCCAGAAATTTTCAATTTGGGGAACTGTACCCCATGCAAAGCTTTCCTCTGCTTTCCCGAGGGCTCTATTTGCTAGAAACCCCATGGCAGCTTGGAGTGCTACAGGCAGTATATTTATAAAGTTATCTGTTATCCTTTCTCTTTTCTTCTGTCACACCCTGGGGAAGCAGGTGAGAGTGGCTATTGCCTGCTTTGGAAGTGAAAATACCTCAAGCAGGGCACAAGATAACAGGGTCAGGTCTGGGTCTCTGAGCCTGAGTCTTTCCTTGGCCCGTTGAACCACATGAGTTCTTACATCTGACAGGAGGATTGGCACAGGGCAGAGATGAGCAAAACCAGAACAGCAAGCCTTGGCAGAAATCTCACCTAGCTGTTGCTTGCTGCTGTTGCTGCTGCCAGACCAACTTTGCCACTTGCTAAACCACTGTAGCCCTGTGGCACTCCAGCTCCTCAGGGCTCAGGGGCAGAAAGGAAAGAAACTGGGAACAGGGAAAGAGTATGGTGGAGGCTGCTCCCAGCGCCCCAGCTCCAGCCTTGTCGGGCCCTCCCCTTTAATTGCTGTGTCTGCTCCCCAGAGTGAAGGAGGCACGGCTCCCCAGGAGCTCCCAAACTCCAGACAAAAGGAAAAAATCATTCGGATGACACACGCGTGCACGCGCACCATCATTTCCTCTCCCTTGTTAGAGCCATTTCCATGTGGAAGGATTCTGTTCTGGGGGGGGGTAGTAACGGAGGGGAGGGGGGTGCAAGGGGACTCAGCAGCCTCTCAGAGTTTGAAAGGGCTTTGTAGTGGTTGAATCCAAGCCATTTGTTCCTAGAGAGAATCGCATTGGGAGAGGTTTGCTTTTTTCCATTTGCAATGGCTTATTAAGTAGAAGAATCTCTCTTCTTTCTGTTTACTGAGTGATTAGTCTCTGTCCAGATGACTGCCCCAGGGAGAGGGCCAAAGTGTATGCTCAACACAAAGTTACACTGCAAAATGTCCTTCCTGTAAACCCAGCGACCACAGGCAGGACTCTGTGGTTAGGTCTGGTGTCCTCTTTTTGGAGCCTGCAGTGGAGATTTCACTGATGGTTCAGTGTGCACAGATGCCACCCAGATTTCTGTGGTTCCAACCTAATCATAGTGGAGAGAAACAGAGTAGAGAATGCAGCTCTACCCGGCATGCAGAGCTGTGTCCTCGACACATAACTTGGCTGGAAGATCCATTCACTAGCAGTGAAATCTTTTTCTAAGCTTTATAGTGATCCTCCCCCATGGAAAATGTGCTCCCCAGCACTACCCGGTCCTTGGAGGACAGGATGAGGGTGAAAGGAAAAGGCTCCTTCATCAGCCTGACTGTAGGCCATTAGAAAATGTGGGAACTCTCTCCCAGTAAAGATTAACCAGTCCTGGCTGATTAGTAGCTGGTTGCCTGGCTAACTGGCTTGTTTCTAGATGGTGAGCAGAATGGTACCGGCTGTGCTTGCAGACCCCAGATTAATTAGCATGAATCCAAAGGTCAGAATGCATAAAAATTCTTACATTTTACCCAAGTCTCAGAGTTGAGATTCAATTTGTAGCATTTGACTGGAAACGAAGATGAGCTCTTTCTCGGTAGATTTTCTTCTCTCAGCCCATTTCTTCCCTGTGTCATTGATATTGTTGTATAAACAAGGCCGACCTGCCTATATGCCATGAGATACATTATAATGAAATAATTGAACTGAATTACTTTCAACTTCCTTAGAATCAATGGAAGTTTGGTGCTTTTATTCTGAATTACACTTTTCTTTCTTTATTTTATTTTATTTTATTTTTTTTTTGGTTTTTGGATCACACCCAGTGACGCTCAGGGGTTACTCCTGGCTATGCGCTCAGAAGTCGCTCCTGGCTTGGGGGACCATATGGGAGCCGGGGGATCGAACCGCGGTCCGTCCAAGGTTAGGGCAGGCAAGGCAGGCACCTTACCTCCAGCGCCACCGCCCGGCCCCCTGAATTACACTTTTCAATAAAGTTTCACTCCTACTATTCTTCAGATAAAATTCTTACGTGAGTGTGGTATTTATTGTGTGAGTCTAGGTCTATTTTACACTTGATATAGTATTGAATGGAGGTAGAGGGTTTTTTCCCTTTGTTTGGTTTTTGGTTTTGGACTATGCCTGACTTTCTCAAGACTTACTCCTGATTCAGTGTTCAGGAATCATTCCTGACAAGACTCGGGTAACTTTATGCAGTGCTAAGAATTGAACTAGGGTAGGCCCCATGCAAAGTAAGTGTCTTACCTGCTGTACTATCTCTCTGGTCCCTGAGGCAGAGTTTTTAATATAGGAATTGGTTGGAACTAGTTAATTTTCCAGTCACCCCATCCTTACCGTTTTCTCATGACAAATAGAATTCTCAGAGTATTTATGAGTGGGAGAACTTTGGGTGGGTGGCTCAGACAAGTTCTATTGATCTCAAGATGAACTGAACAGTGCCAAGATTTATGTTCTCTCACACACAAGAAATAAGCATACACAGTGCAGTAAACATAGTGCATATATAACATACATGCCATAAAGAACATATACAATACTCATAACATGCAACACATAGCTCACAGCCCACCCAGCACACTAATATACTCATTACAAGTAGCATATAAGACAACACACAGCACGCATATTACCTGCACACTCTATATTCACACCACATGGACACACATTTATACCACCTACATACAACATCTGAATTAATATATGCAACTCTATGTCACATTCATATAGCACATGCACACCTAATAACCACGTCACATATATAACACACATATATACCATGCAACATAAGCATGTGCAATAACATATGTACATACAACACTCATAACATAGTACATGCACACACTATACTACCCACACACAGTACATGAAAATGTATATATATTTCATATACAACATATAGAACATATGAACACACACATTATGCACAATAGCCACAACACTATATCATAGATACATGTAACAGCCACAACACACACATATAGCATCTATACCACACAAGATATACACAAGATATATCCATATATGCACATATATTCACACAGGATATACTATGTACAGGATATACATAGTACATAAACACACCACATCTAGGCCCTGGACACAGTTCATACAACTCGCACAGCCCATATGGCACACTCTACCTTAAGAGACTTTTCAACTCTCACCTCAGTTTCTTCTCCTCTGGGCACCCAGAAAAGCCTGCCCTGGAAGGGGTTATGGACAGATAGGAAGGAGAGAGGGGAGGGAGCTGAGGGACATGAAGACTGACCCAAGCTGTCTTCTCTTTTGTGATAAATTAGCTTCTCCCAGGGGGCAGGAGCTGCAAGCTTGTGAAGGAAGCAATAAAACTTCTTATGTGTCTTGCACTTTGTATTTTTGTTCGTAGCCAGTGGTGCTCAGGGCTTACTCCTGGCTTTGTACTCAGGGATTTGCACTCCTAATGGTGCCCGAAGAACTATATTTGGTGCCACCGATTGAGTCACTGTCAAACACATGCAATCGTACAATAACTACCATACAATCTCTCAATTATTTCTCTTAATTAATTTTAAATTTATTTTCATACTTTATTTCAGTACTTTTGGTTTGTTTGTTTGTTTGTTTGTTTTTTAACCCGGCAACGTTCCAGGGGTTACTCCTGGCTCTATGCTCAGAAATTGCTCCTGGCAGGCTCGGGGAGGAGAGGGGACCATATGTGATGCCGGTATTCGAACCAGCATCCTTCTGCATGCAAGGCAAGCATCCTACCTCCATGCTATCTCTCTTGCCCTATTTCAGTATTTTTAAAAAAATAAACCTATCCATCTTAGCTAGACTAAGGCAAGTTTTCCTCACAATTGACCTTGAGCATTTCAGATGGCTGTTTGACACTGGCTAGCATAATTGGGCAGCAGAGAGAGGCCCAGAGAAATGGAGTGGGGGGCTAGGGGTGGAGTGGGTCAGGAATGCAGCAAGCTCCTTCACTGCCAGGAATTACCTCCTACATCACTGCAACCTCTGCACTGAAGAAGTGCATTGCTGAGATGCATGCCTGCAACAGGAGCAAGGAAGGAAGTAGCAGCTTCCAGAAAGCAGCTCTCTAGTTAAGCATGCTATGTCTTCTCATTATATCATGGCATGATTCCTTGAGGTTAGGCTACTTGACTGCAGATAGAGTATGCAGTGAAGTCAAGGCCAGCTCGGCTCTGTTCTGCAATAGTGCTCACAGCTATCATTTCAAAACCAGAGACCAAACATCTTGTGATTGCAGATGTTTACTTTGCACCAGCATTGGTCCCTTCTCATCCAATCTCAGGCCGTTTCTCCTGACATTAGTGAGATTTGTGTTGGAATCTAAATTTGTTTTATTTATTTGTTTTTGGACTACATCATGTGATGTGCAGGCTTATTCCTGGCTCTGTGCTCAAGGATCATTCCTGACAGGGTTTGAGGAGCCATATGGGGTGTTGGGAACTGAATCTGAGCCAGTTGCATGCAACACAAACACCCTACCTACTGTACTATGCTGTACTATCACAGCCCTTAGAATGGGGTTGGATGGAGGGGACTCATGGAGGTGACTATTACTGCCATCCCAGGCCATGTGGCTCTGCAACCCCCTTCAGCCTGCAGGTATCTGGATCCAGAAGAGCAGCAGGTATAGAACTCACTCACAGGCAGGCTTCCAGAGAGATAGCATCTTTATTTGCCCTGATCAACGTGTGTGGCCTATATCATAACCATTTATGCTGTATATCTATTCAGCCCTGCATAGTACCTTCTTCCTTAGCCATCTTTCTATCTTGCTTTCTCCTCCATGCTGCATCAGGCAAAACCCCCTGCCCTTCTGGTCCAAGGCCTTATCTAACCTTCCCAAGACCCCTCCCAGGAATGGGCGGGTCTTGCAGGTAAGATCAAGTTACACAGAAAGAAATGGGGGATGGGTTACACTATGCAATAAAAATACATAACCACTGTACTATTGCTCCTGCCCTAAATTTAAAATTTCTTAAATTTTTATTATTTTTTTCATGCAATGGTGGTCAGGATTTATTCTTAGAATTGTGATTAGGGCTCAGTCCTAACTCTGAACTCTGGAATAACTCCTGGAATTGTTCAGGGGACCTTTTGTGGTGCTAAGGATTGAACTCAATTCTATCATATGCAAGATAAATGACTTTCTCACTGGATTATCTCTCTGGCCTAGTGGAAGATATTTTAGACTATTACCTTTAGCTAGTTCCCCTTCCTTTATGTGGGTTTCAACTTAAGTTTGAGGACATTATATTTTCAGATTTATCTTCTTCCCTCCACCTGCTGCAACCTCCCCACCAGTCCCCCCATACATAGACAGATTTGGGGCCACCTGTTCATTCCACAGCCAGGAGAATGAAAAAGATTCCTGCCAGATTCTCTCCTGCATCCCACGCAGTCTACTACAATGTCCTCTCCAGCACTAACCAGGAGAAAGCCCACCTTGAGATATGCATTCAGGATCTGTACTTGGATGGAGTGTGTTCTGAAGAAGGCATCAGAAAAGTGGTTGGTGAGGGGAACCACACAGACCCTTTTGAGCTTGTTCTTCAGGGATTCCAACACCTTTCCATTCCCTGCATGTCCCAGAGCCTGACTGCTTTATCATGCCTTGCAGATTCTTTGCTGCATTTGTAGATATTATCTGTTCTATTGCTTTTTTCCCCAGAAGTTTTTCTGTAAGTCTGCTTTGGTTACTTGGGGCACTACCATCAAATTATCCTGAACTGTGTGTCTTTCCACACCATAAACACCAGAGCGCAATGATGAAAGAGAGTGTTAGGATAGTAGCTTAGTGGCAGAGCACTTGCCTTGCATGTGTGAGGCCCTGGGTTCAATTTCTGGTACCAATCTGCCACCCTCACCACCCAACCCTCCCAAAAAAGAACAAAGATAAATAAATGGGGAAAAGCATTAGCTAGAGAGATTTATAGTGATAAGACACTTTTGCCTTACATTAGTTCAACTCAGGTTCAGATTTAGCACAACATATGGTTTCTCAGTCCTGCCAGAAATGATCTTTGAGCACAGAACCAGGAGTGAGCCCTGAAAACTTCCAAGTGTAGCCTTGAAAACTAAAAAAGAAAGATTCTCTATTCTACTTTTCTCTTCTCTTCTTTCTTAGAGATGAGAGTTCTTGTCCTAACTGGTTCTCTGAGATTTCTTATTGTCATTGTCAGAGCAATGCTTCTCTCAGCCAGAAGCATATTCAAGGAAATAGGTGTGGGGAGGGGAGGATGGAGTGTGCTAGATAAACCAGGTCAAGGTAGCTTTCAGCTTGCTGAGAGACAGAATAATTAGACTTGGTTCTTCAATTATTGCCTTCACATAAACATATTCTTTCTATTTCTCTTCTACCCACATTCCCTTGTGCTACCTATCATTGTTGCTCTGATCACTGAGGCTTGTAGGCCTTGAAACAAACATAGGTGTATTACCTCTGAATAATCTCTGAGTCCAGCTTGAAACTCTTAGAAGATGAAAAGCTTGATTTATTCTACTTAAATTATTATTATTATTATATATTTTCATACCACTTTTCTCTGGGGGTCATTGGGGCCACACCAACCACAATTGGGGCTTACTCCCAGCTCTGTTCTCAAGGGTCAATCCTACTGGTGCTTAGGGAACCATATGGGATACCAGGGATTGAACTCAGGTCAACTGCAAGCAAGACTAAGAAATGTAACTCCTATGCTCTCTCTTCAATTTCTTTATTTTCTTTTTAATACAGTCATTACAAAAATATTATGGCATTTTGGAGGACTTGGGGGTGGTTCTCAGGATTTACTCTTAATCAACTCTGTACTCAAAGATCACTCATGGAAGTGCTCATGAAACCTTAACCAATGCCAGGAACTGAACTTAGATCAGGTACTTAGTCAAGTGCCTCACCCGATGGTCATATTTATCCAGCCCCACAGTCATTTAATATACCAGTTTCAGGGTCAGAGAGATAGGGGAGTGGATCGGACATTTGTCTTGCATGCAGCAGACTTGAGTTTGATCCACAGTTTCAGGGGTCAGAGAGATAGGGGAGTGGCTAGGGAACTTGTCTTGCATGCAGCAGACTTGAGTTTGAACCATACCCCTGATACCACTAGGAGTGATTCCTGAGTAAATAGCTAGGACTTAACCATAAGGACCACCAAGCAGTAGCAACAAAAAAGTCCCGCTCACCCTGTCTACCTCTATCTCTGTTTCTCCATCCCATACATAAATCTAGACCTACAGTCTAGCATCAGCCAGCCATAAAAGGGGATTCCCTTTAAATAAGACAACTCCCTTTTAAAAAGGAACCTAATGTAATTGGCTGCTGAGACTATAAAACCCTCCCAGAGTTCCAAGTTAGAAGAAACAATTGGAGGAGCAGGAAGAGAATTGGTTGATAGTTGGAAGAGAGAATTGGAAGAACAAGAGGAAAGTTTGTTGGCAGTTGGAAGAGACTATTGGATTGTTCCAAACCCAGTTCTCTCTCCCTTTTTATCTCTCTCCCGGCTTAGGAGTTTGTCATAAACCCCCTAGGTTTCTCTAATAAATAAGACTGTGATATTTGTCAGGTCTTGCCTGCAAGGTTTTGTGGATTCCTGCAGCGTGGGTTCATGTCTGGCACATCGGATCTGACACATATATACTTACAAATAAGTGTGTATCTATATATAAGTTTATCTGCACAAATAATTCATTTATATCATTAAGCATACTATCATAAAAAAAGATGTGGTCTCCACTCAATATTCATGCATCTGTTTGCTCCCGGTACCATCCACTTTTTCCCCCTCAATTTATGAGGCAGAACAAGATGATTCAAGTTGGAAATAAAAAGTGATCAGACTTAAATACCAAATCCAAAGTCAATGACAACAAAATTAAGATATTCAATCCACAAGAGTTATATATAAAAGGGGCCTGTTACACTTACAGTCCAGGGACAAAGGGGAGAGAGGTGATGGGATGCATGCTAGGGAAAGGGGCAGAGGAAGGACAACACTGTGGTGGGAATGGCCCTAATTCACTGTCACTATGTACCTTAAATATAACTGTGAAAGACTTGTAATTCACGTTGGTCACAATAAAAAATTTAATAAAAAATATAAAAAAGATGGGGGTTGGGCGGTGGCGCTGGAGGTAAGGTGCCTGCGCTAGCCTAGGATGGACCATGGTTCGATCCCCCGGTTCCCCATATGGTCCCCCAAGCCAGAAGCGACTTCTGAGCGCATAGCCAGGAGTAACCCCTGAGCATCACTGGGTGTGGCCCCAAAACAAAAACAAAACAAAACAAAAAAAGATATGGTCTCCAACCAATTGCTTTGACACTGGTTAATCATAGCCTTAGGTATACCGTAAACTGTAACATCTTTCCATATTCAGTAAAATAATCTTGAATGAAAAGAGCTTTAATTTATGGTGATTAATCAGGAAGATTTGGTGGTCAGTTGCTTCTCTAACACGTGCAGTAGCTGTTGGTAAGTTTGTTGATCTGTGTTACCCTAAACTGGTGACCCAACTCTTAATACTTGACGCAGAAATCACCTGATTACCATTGTTAGGTTTCCTCCATCACATATTTCTGCTGATCTTTTCTCCTTTCTAAAATGTAAGGGGAAGGGGCCCGGGAGATAGCATGGAGGTAAGGCGTTTGCCTTTCATGCAAAAGGTCATCGGTTCGAATCCCGGTGCCCCATATGGTCCCCCGTGCCTGCCAGGAGCGATTTCTGAGCATGGAGCCAGGAGTAACCCCTGAGCACTGCCGGGTGTGACCCAAAAACCAAATAAATAAATAAATAAATAAAGTGTAAGGGGAAAGTCTATATTTTTAAGGAAAACAATGAAATAAATTTATATATTACTCAAATACCATTTTTTCATTACTAAAAGATCTCTACAGTAGACACAATATACCAAGTGAGGGTTTTTTTTATTGTTTTCTTTATTTGGGGGAGAATGGGAGATGGTTGTATTACCTGTATAGATTGTGGGATTTTCCAATCTTATATTAGTTTACATTTTTAGACAATGTTCTCATTGAATCTCTCCTGTTGGAAAGAAGAGCTAGGTATTTAGTTTTTTTTTTTTTCCTGCCTTTAGTAGTCACCTAATTCTCCATAGGGTGAATAGTGGAACTAAAGCGTGGTTCATCAGCATGACATGCTAAATCCTGGTGGTCTAAAACTTGGTGACTTTCATCCTCCTAGTTTGGCATGAGTAACTGACTAAATCACTCAAAATCTTAGGTAAAAACAGATTTGCATTCTGCCACTTAGAAGATATATACCTTCTCGAGAACATGATTCTTTTCTTCTCTTCTCTTTAAAAGTTTTAATGAACTTGGAAAGAGTCAAAAGAAACATCACAGGATGAAGTGAAAGCAAATCTGGAGAAGTATTGAATGTCAGAAGATCTGAAACTAGAGAATTACAGTCATTTATATGATTCTGTACCTGGAGATATTCTAGGAGGGAATTATTCCTACATTAGCTTCTATGCAAGCCCAGCAGAAAGGAGAGGTTATCTTCTCTGTGCAAATCTTGTTTTCTCTGCAAAGCTTTGTGGGAACACTCCTAAATAGATTAAGGGAAAGACCTGGGAAAACAGGACCAGGGTCCTCCGTTCTAAATTTTTGGAGTGGCCCATCCTGTGTGGCCAGGGCCACTACAGGAGTAGAATCCTCTGGTGCACAAGGCAATATTTCATGGATTCCTGTCACACCTCAGGCAGCTTGTCCTGAGGGACTTTGTGAAATAGCTTAAGGTCCTGTCTTGGCTAGGTGCCACAGTAGCTGCAAACTGGCAGGTTTTTTTCTTCTGTAATTCAGGCCTGAATGTTGAGGGGTCTGTTAGGTGGCAAGGTTGATAGAGGCACATCTTCCTCAGTCAAAGCTTCAAGCTATGTGCCATATCACAGCTGAAAATTTGGGAAAAGAAGAATTAAAAAGATTATATAGCACCTTTGGATTCTGTCCAGCTCTCCAGTCTCAGTACTGCTCTCATCTGTGAGCATCTGGGACTCTTATAAATATAATTCTCTATGTCCAATGAGAGGAGAAAAACATATAAGCCGAGAATTATAAGTGCAATTCTCCATGTCCAATGCAGAGGAGGAAAACAAATTTCCAGAACCATCCAATAGTAGCTGTAAGGATGATGTCAGAAATAAACATCATGTAATTTTAAAAATGTAATTTTCAAACATTTCTCAATAAACATAATTGATTTTCTGACTATTGGAGGAGATATGAAATGTAGGAGAAGAGAGATTATTTGTGAAAGACTCTTTCACTAAGAAGTCAGATATATTTGGGATTGTAGAGAACACAGTTCCTCCTTTACAGAGCTTTAGCCTTAGAACCGCTAAGCTTGCCAGCAGCATATAGACAGAGCTAAGAAAGGAACAAAGAACAGAAGGGAAGTGGAAAGACCATTTCCTGCAACTCTCCTTCCTTAAGCAATTGCTCAGGGGTCTATTCCAAATTATAGCAGATATTATAGAACTGCTTTTACCTATAAGAACTGAGTAGCAAAAAGATGGATCATTTTAATCTTCGATGATTAGTGGAGAGAGGACTGTGGGTGGGATGTAAAAGAAAAATGAAAAGGGTGCCATACAATGAAAATCAAAATTCATTTAAAACAGTGATGAAAATCAAAAGACATTCATTTGAGAGTGCTATCAAGAGAAACCTAATGGAAACAAATTCGGAGCTATAGCAGATAATAAAAACACCCAAAGATTGAGTTTGGTCAAACAAAGTATGGAGATTTAGGGCAACAGAAAACTCTTAAACTTTAGAACTCATTTTATAGATCTTTTGTTTCAGTAGTGAGCAAGGGAATCCGACCCTGCTCTGTCTGGATTCTCTGAGTTGGTTGGATTCAACTTGCCTGGCCAAAAAGTGACAAAACTGTTCTCTCAGCGTCCTACAGTTGACTGTGTGACAACTAAATAAAAGCTTTTCTTTGAGCCTAAAACAGTCTCACAGAAGCATTTTAGAAACTCACTAAGACGTCAATGGGCCCGGAGAGATAGCACAGCGGCGTTTGCCTCGCGAGCAGCCGATCCAGGACCAAAGGTGTTTGGTTCGAATCCCCGTGTCCCATATGGTCCCCCGTGCCTGCCAGGAGCTATTTCTGAGCAGACAGCAGGAGTAATCCAATGAGCATCGCAGGGTGTGGCCCAAAAACCGAAAAAAAAA
>PVKC010002710.1:0-15239 GCA_004027635.1 Crocidura indochinensis
GGTGGTCTTACACATGTTTGGTCTTGGTTACCGCCCTTTCCCCCGCTGATTGGGAAGGGGGACTAGTCAGTATAAGTTATGTGGATTTGTTTGAGAAAGAAGAAAAAAAAGAAAAAAATAGAAGATAAAGAAAAAAAAACGGATAAATAAAAATAAGTAAATAAAAAACAGAGGGGGGTCATATACTCCGAGAAAAGTTATTAAAGGAGCAAAATATATCCGCCTTACTATCTAACAAGAGAATCAAGTACAAGATAATGTCCAGTATAAATATATATTCCAAAATTTTTTCTGTACATACATGTCTACATACCTATGCTTAGGAACGTGTGTTTTTCAGACAAATGGCAAACTAATAGTTTTTATTTGTTCTAAAAATATACTAAGATATCTGTTGGTAGTAGATCTGGATTTCTGTGACTGTGTAATAAGAGTTTTCTTTTTTTTCTAGACTCAAGATTAAAATTTTTGTAGTGTAATGGAGAGAAAATAAACTCTGAAATAAGAGACCTGGCATTAATCTCTTCAAGACTTTTTTGACTTTATTCAAACATCAAGTCAAGACTTAAAATTTCTTTATATAATAACAAACTGTAGTGTTGAATGAATTGCGATATCACCTAAAATAGAGATCTGTGTTCTAATCTGCAAAATTTACTGATTTTTATAATTCAGCTCATAGAAGATATTTTTAAAACTTTGTTTTAAATGATGGGTTGACTAAGTTTTTAGGCATTACTTAGGAAAGCCTATATTATATTAACCTTTAAAATAAAAAGTTGTTTTTACCCTACAGTCTGAAATATGATTAAAATACTTAGGCACTGAGAATTATTGAATCTTTAGAGAAAGCAAAAATGCCAATTAATAAAAATTGCTGATGTCAATTTATAGCACTGAAATTTCTTAAGGGCAATTTCTAAGGGATTACTGCTGAAACTGCAGATCAGTCAGCAGTGTGCTGTGCTCATCTGTTCTGTTTTAATAGACCTTATATAACTACTTAAAATTGCCCTGTTAACAGAGAATACAATAAATAGCCAATGTTCAGAAACAATTTTTGAATTACCTGATAAGAAAACAAAAGTAAATTTCTGCTCTGTTTTACTATGCAAAAACATTCAGTGTTTTTTTTTTCCTATTGTGCTACTTAATTGAAAATAGTATGAAAGTGTACTGATAATTCCATTGCTTAGCTCCTAAGGATTATGGCTTTAGCTTATATTGATGACAACATTAGAAAAATGTAGCAGACCCATAATCAAAGAATTAGAGGAAGATGACAAGTATAAAATATTAGAATGGGATATAGAACTTGAAAACAATCTTCTCAGTGTTAAAAGCTAATTATGACTTAGAAGTTCCATTATCTGTCTTAAATTTAAAACAACTGCTAAATGGATCATTTCTTTGTTATTTAGCCATTTGAGCTTCTCTTTGATAAAGGTTCTTGCCATCCAAACGGAACATAAAGATTTTATTGGTCTCTAATGATGCTAACTACAGCTGTACAATTATCATTTCAGAGTCCAAGCTCTGTCTGTTCTTAGATCTGCTGTTACTTGATCACAATTGCAGAAGTATCTTTAAGTGTATTTGCTTAACCAGATGGTAAATGGCTCTACAGGGATTACATCCATCTTTTTTACTGTATGAGTTAGTGTTAAAATAGAATTGTTTTAAATATACAAAAAGATATAGAATTGTATTATGTTAAAAATAGTGTCCCTTGTTCATTGCAAAAATTCATATATATATATGTATATATATATATATATATATTGTATAACTGTGGCAAGAATTCTACATTGCACACTTAAATATTTGATGTTTCAGCTTAAAACTTTAAAAGATAAAGTATGAAGCCAGAGCAGTGGTGCAGACGGTAGGGCATTTGCCTTGTACTCACTAACATAGAACAAACCTCAGTTTATTCCCTGGCGTCCCATATGGTCCCCCAAGCCAGAGGCGATTTCTAAGCACACAGTCAGGAATAATCATGAGCGTCACCGGGTACTGTCCCCAAACAAACAAACAGATGAATAAAAGCTAATTATACATGGAATGTCTGTATATGTCAATGACTAAATGCCATATGATTATATGTCAATATTAACATTAATTTCTAATGCTTTAGAAAAACAGCCTGAATCTCCTCCTATGTCAGCTTATTAGAATACAAATTAAAGTACATTTAAGAATTATTATTTCTAAATTTTAGTTTAGAAATGATAATTCTTAAATGTACTTTAATTTGTGTAATTAATAACACAATATATATGAAATAAATTGCTTATAGAATTAAATCAGTATTATGTATTTATGAATTGTAACCTTTAATTTTGGAATAAGCTTTCAGTTATTAAGGCTCTAGAGAATATGTGAATAGATGCATTCAATATATGTGAATTGAACTTATTCTATAAGATTGATGCATGTAAATAAAGCTAGAATTAGTATTTCTCAGTTAACCATTGATAACTTTTATTATTAACTATCAGTCAAGAAGAATCATAAAATATTGAAATATTTCATTAATTTTTGATTTTTTGACATGGATAACCAAAAGTATATCAAAAATGCAAAACTTCATGCATATTTTAGTGTTCTTATAAGAAAATAATGTCACCAGGGGATATTGTCACTAAAATAAACAATAAGTTTTTTCGGAACTGCTGTTTAATGAGAGAAGAAAATCAAGTTAGTGGACAATTTGAATTAAACAATTATTAGAAAATAAAAAGTGGAGGCGAAGCGATATCACAGCTATAGGGTTTTAACTTGCTCGTGGCTGATCCAGGACAGACCTTGATTCAATCCTGGCTTTCTATATGGTCCCCTAAGCCAGGAATGAGTTTTAAGCGCATGGCCAGGATCCTTGATCGTCACCGTTGTGGCTCCCCCACCCCAAAAAGTTACCAATGATCCCACCATGCTGGTAATTATTCAAATAAAAACATCAATGGAAATAACGGCAAAGGCATAAATATATAATTATAGCATTTAATAAGAAACTGGAGAGCAAAAATTGTCAGGTAAACTGAGTTCTAGATTAATCCATTAATTTCTAGATAATATATAATGAAAATAAATCTAATAAATCTAAAATATAGAGAAGTCAAAGTAAGATAATGCCATATGCCAAAGTTGGCAATTAATGCTACTGAACATTTTTGATTATAGAAATTTGCATTGAAGAGAAAGTTTCATTTTTAAACCTGTTTGTTAATAAATTGAGTAAGAGGACAGTAAAAATAGTAGAAAAGTTCTGTATGTCATTTTTCTCTTCTTGTTATACATAAAGTATATGTAATCACCAGGAAATAGTTCATTAACATATTTGCAAAGTTGCCTAAATAGCATTTTAGTAATTGGACATGAATTTTCATGTTTGATAACTTGTTCAAACTACCATAGGGTATTTTTACTTTTACTTCTAGTTCAATTATCATTTTGAGAAATACAGTCATAGTTACCTTTTTACAGAAATATCTATCACAATCTCCTCTAGTATATCTTTAATTCATTAATTTTAACTATATTCAAAGCAGAATACTATCCCTAAGATTTAAGGTATAAAATAGATGTTACTACTCACATGTTCCTTATGAGATTTTTTTCAACTTGAGATCCTAGAGAAATGTTGATATTAACTTAGTGAGTAAGCCAACTTCAAAAGTATTATTGTACTATATTTTAGTAAGCAAACTGCTTTCTCTGATTTTGTTTGTGAGGTTTTTTGAATAAAATAACATAAACATTTTATCTTTAGCTAAGAGAAAATACAAGTTATCAGAATTTTTAGTTACTCTGGATATGTGAACAAACTAAAGAAAAATAAACAATGAATGATTTAAAATATAGTATTTTCATAAAATCAAACATGAGTATAAAGAATAAATTAAAAAAACAAATAAAACTTGAGATGTAAGCATAATCACTGCATATTAAAATTAAAATTTATTAAGTTAGGGGGCCGGTGAGGTGTCACAAGTGGTAAGGCCTTTGCCTTGCTAAGAACTAACGTAGGATGGACCCAGGTTCGATCCTCTGGAGTCCCATATGGTCCTCCAAGCTAGGAGCGATTTTTGACTGCATAGCCATCAGTAATCCCTGGGCGTCACCTGGTGTAGCCCCAAAACAAACAACAACAACAAAAAGTTTTATTAAGATATTTAGAGAAACTATAGCTTTAGATTAATAAACAATTTGAAAATTAGGGGAGGAAGGTCAAACAGCAGTAGATTATTTAATTATACATTTAAAATGATCAGTGTTGGGGCCGGAGATTTAGCATGGAGGTAAGGCTCTTGTCTTTCATACAGAGGACGATAGTTCGAATCCTGACATCCCATATGGTCCCCCGTGCCTGCCAGGAGCGATTTCTGAGCATAGAGCCGGGAGTGACCCTGAGCGCTGCCAGGTATGATCCAAAAACAAACAAACAAACAAACAAAATGATTAGTGTTGCTTCTTAAAGCTTGTTGTATTGCAGTTAAAAATATGACTTAAAATTTCAATGTTCAATTAGAAAACATAAAAAGACAGAAAGTTACACAGAAAATATCTTTTAAATATGAATATTTCTTTTAGGGGAGTTGAATTGGGCCATTATTAGGTGATATCAAATTAGATGATACTAGTAGCTTAATCCTAGCTCTGAGTTTAGGAATAACTACTGGTGATACCAGAGCCCATTTGAGCAGCTCAGAATCAAATCTGGTATAAACATATTAAAGCAATTACAGTAATGTTGTCCTTTTGTTCCATACTCCTGACTATTTCACATCATAAGTTACTAGAGAAATACGTGCTTACACTAAGGTTCATTCAAATTTTAGTTTGTGATATTTGGCTTCTATTTACAGCTACATGATTATACTGTTATCCTATACTGTAATGTTATGTTCTTAATTAGATTGTAGCATTTAAACTGTCTTAGCTTATAACTCATGGGAGTTCACTGAAACTGACTTTAAGTATGCTGTAGAGATAGATACATTTCCAATCACTGACACAGCTTGAAAAGCAATATAAATTAAAATTGTAAATCTTTGGTCATTCAGAATAATTTAGATATCTGGACTCTTCCTTTAGATATTTATAAAAATAAATAAATAAACAAAAAGAAAGAATGATGTAATAAGTGTGTACAGCAAAAATAATGATGGCAATAAGAGATATTTGTCTTGTAGAAATGTCTGTATTATTGGCATTGTTTTACTGAGTTTCTAATAATTTTTAGATTGTAGCACCTGATTTTAAAACATAGATTTTCAATATAATAAAAATAATAACATAGACTTTTATCTCCCTTTTACTTAAAAAATGTCTTTGCGTGATTGGACAGTTATAAATCTTATTAAGTCTCTTGAAGATAATAAAGATGGTTTATATTATTAACTTATTTTAATTCCAAAATTATATATATTTATGTATTCATTTAACTATTTGTAAATATATAATATGTTTATATAGTTAAACTTTAAACAAAATGATGTATCATAAAATATTGGACAGTGTGACTTAGAGACATATTCTTAGCTGGGTTTCACATGTACAATGTTCAAATATCAATCCCACCAACAATGACCACTTCATTCTACCCATGTCCCCAAAATCCCTCTCACTGCCCAGTCCACCTGCTTACAAGGCATAACTTAACATTTTATATTTTGGAGTATATATTTTGTGCTTTCTATATTGTTGGCTAATATATATTATGAGTTTTTGTATCTATATAATTAAATTGGTACAGTAAATACATTGGTAGTGTAAAGATGAGTTTATATATCTATTTAGATCTAGAGAAATCAATAAATTATATAAATTGATGCCTATATTTATAATTCTCTATACATATATATGTATATCTGTACATATCGTTACACTAGCAATGTTTCAGTCATAAACAGAATATCCCCTTCACCATGCAACATTCCCACCACCATAGCTTTTTTATATATATTTTGAGATTCAATTATTCTTTTTTATAGTTTTTATTGTGGCCACAGTAATATTTAAGTCACATAGTGACAGTGAATGAGGGGTATTGCCACCGCCAGTGTTGTCCTCCCTCCAACCCTGTTCCTATCATGCATCCCACATCTCCCTCCTTTACCCCCGTAATGCAGCTGTTTCCCACTTGTACAGCTTGTTGTAGATTGGGTATCAGTATTATTGTTGTTGACTTTGGATTTGGTATTCAAGTCTGATCATTTTTTATTTCCACCAAATGAACATATGACTGGTCTTGGTATCATCCATTTTCCCCCTGCAATTATGAGGCGATCAAGGTGATTCCAGTAACGTGGCTCTATTGGAGATATAAGAAAAGATATGGGTGAAGAAAAATAAAAGGCAAACAAAAAAATGAGACAAGCTAGATGAAATCCGCCTAGGTGTTATAAATATCCAGTTAGAAAAAGAAAGGGGAAAATAAGAAAAGGATAAACATAAAAAAGAAAAGATAATAAAACAAAACAAGACAAAAAATACAGACCAGCAACTTCTTAAGAAAGGTTGTTTCTTCTTTTCTTCTTCTTCTTCTTCTTCTTCTTCTTCTTCTTCTTCTTCTTCTTCTTCTTCTTCTTCTTCTTCTTCTTCTTCTTCTTCTTCTTCTTCTTCTTCTTCTTCTTCTTCTTCTTCTTCTTCTTCTTCTTCTTCTTCTTCTTCTTCTTCTTCTTCTTCTTCTTCTTCTTCTTCTTCTTCTTCTTCCTTTTTTTTGCTTAGGCACTACATATTGAGGAAATTTGAACGGGAATTCCCTCGACCTAAGAGATACAGGATTCCTCCGCCCTTGAAGCATACTGCCATGGGAATAACTGCAGACTCCATACTCACATATTTACACACCCACGGTCTTTTTTATTGTGCCCAAAATCTTTCTGCTCCAATATGAGTGAGGACATTCCGCCTCTCTAGCTGGAGATCTTGTTATTTTCGTAGGTCATAAGGTGAGGAATAAGAGAGTTTTTCTTTAAGATCTCGGGAGTTCTGTTCCATCACCATTTTTGTAATCTGTCTTCTTTAAGTAGTGGTCTTGGTTTTGCTCAGATCTTAGGACAGGAACTAGCCCTAGGCTATATACAGTCTTTCAGCATAGTTCCAGAAGTTCTGCTCAGTCGCAGTTATCAAAGTCAGACCTCAGGAATTAGAGATCTTGGTTTTGTACAAATACTAGCCTGAGGCATGGGCTAGGAACTTCCTCATTGGTCCCTAGATAGGTTCTGCCCAGTTCATGTTTGTCAGAGTCAGTTTTCTGTATATAGCGATTTTGGTTTGCTTCTAGGACAAAGGAACACATGTCTCCTGATTGCATCATACCATTAGGTGATAAGATAGGGCAGCCTTCTCTTAGTTCAAGTTGTTGCCATTTTTCATGTCAGGAAAAAGCTCAAGGCTTAGTACTGGCTCTTCTCTTAGGTTATCACTTCTGGAGGGAATCAGGGATCATATGCAGTTAAACTTTGGTTAGCTAAATATTAAGAATAAAGTTTAAAATATCTTAATTATTCCAAAGAAAACAATGGTTGTGAGAGGTAAGTTTCTTTCTATCTGTTTTAGTTTACTTGGCTTAGTATTATTTTTAATTATTTTGGGGGGGGGGGTTTGGGCCACACCCGGTGACGCTCAGGGGTTACTCCTGACTATGTGCTCAGAAGTCACTCCTGTCTTGGGGGACCATATGGGGAACCGGGGGATCTAACCATGGTTCCTCCTAGGCTAGCGCAGGAAAGGCAGACACCTTACCTCCAGCGCCACCGCCCGGCCCCTGTTTTTAATTTTTACGCTCCCAAATATTTTACATAGTTCATGTTCCTATTAGACTCCAAATAAAAAAGTATATTCTATATGACAAAAATAGCATAGCTGTAGTTCTGAATTTCTTCTAGAATGAAAAGAAAATCTTGCTAGTAATGACCATTTGCATATTTCTATTCTTCAAATATAACAAGGCAACTTTATAATAAAAATTTTATAATATAAAAGATTAAATGCACTTTTTTCTCTTTTTCTTTCTCTATTTCTTTTTCTTTTTATTACTTCCTTTCCTCTATTTTATTTCTTTTTTCTTTCTGTCTTCTGCTCTGTCTTCTTTCTCCTCCAATTTCTTCTTCCTCCTCTCTTCTTTCTCTGTTGTTTTCCTCCTCCTCTTCCTTCATGCTCCTGCACCTTCTCCATAACTTCTTCTCCCCCCTTCCTCTCTTCCCCCTTGTCCTCTTCCTCTTCCATTTGCCCCTTCTCCTTCTACCACTGCTCCTCCTTCTGTAGAAGAGAAGAACCTACAAAGAGCTATTTCTTGAATTGGGCCCCCAAAACTCATTTTCTTCTCATACTGAGTAGCATTCAATTGTGGTAATGTACTACATTTCATCAGCTCACTGCTGAAGAATATGTTGGATGCATCTAAGTTTTAGCAATTATAGATAAGCCTTCTATAAATATTTGTGTACAGGATTTTTGTGGATGTATTTTCAATTTCTTTATGTTAATACCCAGTAACTCCTTTGCTACATATTGTGATAGGAGTCTAATTACATTTTCCAGAAGCTGCAAAACGTCCATTCTATGTGTCTGTAAAATGTTGCACCTTCAAAATGACACTGACAATAAATCAATTTGTTTCCTACATTTATCCTCCATTATTTGGTGGTGTTAGTGCTCTGGAATTTTGCCTTTATAATAGTTGTATAGAACTCTTTCACTGATATTTTTATTTTTAATTTATTTCTGAGATAATAATGGGAATTATTTTTAATGTAATTTTACATTAATATATATGATTTGATAGGGATTCATACTTTTACAGTATTTTAATTTTATTTTTGTTTGCTTACTAATTTTAGAAATTTCATATTTTATACAATTCTAAGATGTGCTTTTACAATTTTTCTTTGACCTATTGATAATGTATTCATCATAATCTGCTTTCCTCCATTATTTTCCCTTTACCACTCACACTTAGGAGTGTTATATTATTTTTTATATTACATACATTTTATAAAAAATGTTAGGTTAAAGTTCATCTGCAGGGGCTGGAGAGATAGCATGGAGGTAAGGCGTCTGCGTCTGCCTTGCATGCAGAGGATGGTGGTTCAAATCCCGGCATCCCATATGGTCTCCCAAACCTGCCAGGAGTGATTTCTGAGCGTTGAGTCAAAAGTAACCCCTAAACACTGCTGGGTGTGACCCAAATAGCAAAAAAAAAAAAATCATCTGCAGATAAAATTTATTAACATTTTGTAGCTAATCGATGTCTAGGTATCCCTGAAGTTTGTGGTTTTATTTAATTGTAAAGTGTTAGAATTTTTTAATTAATTTTAACTTATTTTATTTTTATACTGAAAGTGTTCAGGGCTGTTTCCTGTGTCTTCATTCAAGGATCAATTATGGCAGGTCTAAATGGGCCATATACAGTTCCGGGTTGACTGCATGCAAGGCAAGCAGCATACCAAGTGCACTATTACTGTTTCTATTTTAATTAATTTACTTTATTTTTACTAGTTAAATTTTTTCAGAAGCAAAATTATATTTATTAAGATGTTATAAATATAGAGATGTGAGGGGATAGGGCTGGAGAGATAGCACAACTGTAGGACATTTGCTTTGAACATGGCTGACCCAGAACAGACCTAGGTTCAATCCCCTGGAGCCCCAGCCAGGAGCAATTTCTGAGCACATAGCCAGGAGTAAACCTTGAGCTTTACCAGGACCAAAAATACAAACAAACAAACAAATGAAAAACAAACAAAAGAAGTGAGGGGATAAAGACAGGTTCAAGAGAGAATGCAGGTTTTTTTCAGAGAGGAACTAAGTAAAGTAACAGAGAAGGAAATTCGAGAAGTGTTCATGTCAAACACAAACTTGAGTGCAAGCCCTATTTTTTTTAATTGATGTACCATGATTTTCAGTGCTATTGAGGATAAAGTTTCATTTAAATAAACCACAACCTCCAAATATCTGCTTCCTCCAAACTCAGATCTTCCCCACCACACACATCTCAATCAACATCTTCCCATTGAAGTTTTAGTGAAGATTCAACACTGTGACTTAAATTTGCCAAATTATAGTCAAGGTGTATTTTCTGGCATTGATTTCAGTTCCCATGAAGATTTCTACTGGCAAGTGTCTGCTTTTATTTGCTCATATTGTCCTGTGTCTCTCAATTCTGACACCAACACACAAACACAATGACATCATACAGTAAATTACTATTTAACAAGAACAAAATAAAAAGATACTACCGTTAGTACCTACTTTCAAGGCGTACATGAATCTATTTTAAAGACATCAATAGGAATAAATTAAATTGATATAAAAGAACATCTTATAAGAACTCTTTAATATGTTACTCTGCAACAGGCAAAGCTATAATGATATCAATGGTAGCAGTAAGGCAATATTAGGGTGAAAATATGACTGTAAAAAAGCAAAAGAGGGACCTGGAAAGAGGCTTGGTTATGAAGAGTGCATTCTAGTATGCATCAGGACTCCAGTTTGAACTCTTGCACTACATGACACTCAGTAACCATCTGATAAAACTCTAGTTGATTCCAGCATCACCAACAGGACCCTATCACTAGGACAAAGCATTGAAACAACTATTCCTGATAGTGGCCTCCGCCCCCTTCTTATCATCATAGTTTGGCCGAATCCCCCAAAGTAAATATGTAAAATAAATAAAATAATGAAAAAGAGATAATTTACCTGTTTCAGAGCTGTCTTTGTTTTAAATCTAAAATACAGATTTTAATTGATACAACTGAACATAAAAGAGGCATTGTAAATTTTATTTTGTGCAAATTTTTGTTTGTTTTGGGGCCACAACCAATGATGCTCAGAGATTGTTCTTGGCTCTGCTCTCAGAAATCTCTTCAGAAAGACTTGGTAGATCATATAGGATTGCCAGGAATCAAATCCATGTCCTTCTCTGTTTGGTCTTGTGCAAGGCACCCACCCAAACTTGTGCAATCACTCCGGCCTTATTTTGTGTAAATTTCTTTTGGGGGTCACACCCAGTGGAACTCAGGGATTACTCCTGACTCTGTGCTCTAAATCATCCCTGGTCAGGGGGATAATATTGAATGCCAGGGATCAAGTCTGCATCTATCCTGAGTTAGCCACATTCAAGGCAAACGCCCTACCACTGTGCTACCACTGTGCTACCACTTACGGCCCTTGTGTAAAAATTTTAAAGCAATAAATCATTTAATGCCTTTGTAATATAGCTAAAAAATGAAAGATGAATGAATCTCACTGTTAAAAGCAAGTGACTTGAGGGTAGCACAAACACCATCCTAGATCATAGTTTCAGCTACTTATTTGAACTTAACATTTTGCCCTCAACTCAATACATCCACATGCACACACAAGTATGTAAGCACATACAAAAACTTTCAGTTGTACATATGTATATTTATTTGATTTATTATTATGGAATAGAGTTCAATTACATATAAAGTTTTTCAGTGAATTTTAGGACTTGGGGATTTTATATTTGGTAAATTGTTTGATATTTTTAAGAACACTATAAAATTGGTTATCTGGGATATATACAAAATAAATGGAAAACATAAAGATAAAAAAGCAAACATAAATTAACAAACTCTCATTCACATCTAAGTTTAAAGGTTACATTTTCATGATGATATTTTTTTAGTCTGATATCTGAGCTCCTACAATCAATTTTAAAAGTCATTGTATTCTTCCAGTTCTTCCAAGTTTCCCAAGGAAAATATTAGAAAACCACAGACTATTTTGGTTTTGTCTTTTTTTTTTTTTAAGAAAAGTAAGTCCTCCATGCAGGCTTATCTTGGGCCATTTGGTTCCATTAAGTTCATAACAGAGACTAGATATGTAGTAAAATAGTCTGTGAAATTTATAGTTAGAATAGTCATACTTCTTTGTAATGTGTGAAAGATTCCTTGAGAGATAATATAAACATGTCAGCAGAAATTTATGATATTTAATAAAATAGAATATAACTAATGATTGATGCATGAGGGATCCTAAACAGTATTTTAAATTCCTATAGATTTGGGACAGTTTTAATAAAGAATATCAATGCCTAACAGATAGTATTGCTTTTCTATTAGTTATATTTTACTAAACAATATTAAGTCTATTAGAGCTATTTCATTTCAGTTTTTCCTAGTTCCATCATCTGGTGAACTCTTTACCAACCTCTGTGAGCATCCTCTTATAAGACTAAGCCACCCTTAATAGACTTTAAGCTGATCACCTGTCTTATCTTAAATTGGTCCTCTCTAATTCAGGATTTTCTCAAATCACTAGTGACCTACTACTTGAAAGTCATAAATCCTTAGCTAATTCCTGACATTGGATTATGTGCACCCAAACTAAATACTACAATTTTGAGAATTGAAAAATGCATAGCTTTTTGCATTTTTCTTAGCTAAGAGATATTTCTAGTCTTATGTGTGTTGGTATTTTATACCCTCTTATCCCAGTGGCATTATTTTAAAATCCTGAACAAATATTTAATCTGGTGTTATTTTCTAACAAATCCAAAATTATCATGACATATTTTATTAAAGGAAATAGAAGGCTTCAATATGATGAATAGCATTCTATATATAAGAGATCATATAAATATCTAAAAGCAAAGACCAGAGCGGTGGCACAAGCAGTAGGGTGTATGCCTTGCATGCTCTAACCTAGGGCTGACCACGGTTCAGTCCGGGAGAGTTGCATATGGTCCCCCAAGCCAGAAGAGATTTTTGAGCTCATAGCCACATCATTGGATGTGACCCAAAGCAAACAAACAAACAAAAAAACACCCAAAATCCAAAAGCAAATTAAAATAAAATTTTAGAGGAACTGGAGGGTAATGCCTGAAGACCATGGCTCTGAGTGTGGGAGCTGCTGCTAGAGTGCTCAGGGAAAGAACAGACTAGTACAACAGGTGAAGCAACCCCAGAAGTGTCAGCATGCTCTCAAAAATTCTATACTAAGTAGTTCTGGGGTACCTAATATTCTGAAGATAAACCTCTGATATTTGCATATCAAAAGTATGTGCTCCTAATCCCTTAGCCATCTTCTCTGCTCTTTGATTTTACCTGGAATGAGAATTGGAATAACACAGTCTTGTATAATACAATATGCACACACAAGGAGAAAGCAGATTGTACAAAGATTTTATTAAAATATTTGATTTGTAGTTCTAAAGAAAAAAATTATGAACATGACAGAGAATTAAATGAAATCAAACATAATAACTTTAATGAAAGAAGAGAAGTTAATATCTAGAGAGAAGAAATTAAAATCAAATGAAAATTTTTTCATCTGAGCCAGAGCGACAGTAATAAGGCTACCTATTTGTTTTGGAAGTAGCCATATAAGGTTGATTCCCCCCACAGTCTGCCAGGAGAAATTTCTAAGATCAAAGCCATATTCAGAGTAAGTAACCCTTAAGTGTTGCCAGATGTGAAAAAAAACTTTTAATTTATACTATATAGCATTAAATATCTGTTAAAATTAAAGTTTATGTAAATAGATAAGGTTTTAATGAATTTTAGATTAAATATTGTTCATTTTAAAATGTCATATCTTCTATTTTTAACTTAAATCTTCAAATAAGTAGAAAAACTCACAATAAAAATAATGAATATAAATATAAAAAGTCACTTATGAATTAAAATGAGTATATATTTAATTAATTACAATTATGAATTTTTATCTAGGAATTTAGGCCTGGGACACGTTCTTGACTATATAATTTATCAAGGGTAATAGAAAAAATAAAATTGTTAATAAATCAGTGGAATAATTAGTTTAGGATAAAAATCAATCTCAAAAATCATAAAAGGACTCAATATTTATTTATTTATTTATTTATTCATTTATTTATTTTGGTTTTGGGGACATACCCAGTGACACTCAGTTACTTCTTGGGGGACATTATGGGACGAGAGGGATTGAACTGTGGTCAGTCCAAGGTCAGCTGTTTACAAGGCAAACGCCCTACTGTTGTGCCACCTCTTCTCCCCCAATTAAATATCTTATTGCAGAGAGAGGATTAACTGTAGTGCTAATATAAATTATTCTAATGAAATAAAGCCTAAATAATGATAGCTGAGGTTTTTTTATTTTTTAAAGTATCAAATTTGGATTTGTATTAAGAAAAATGGTCTTTAATAAGATTAATCAGATAATTTTATAAGAAAAAAAATTTAAGGGCTCGGGAGATAGCATGAAGGTAAGGCATTTGCCTTTCATGCCAAAGGTCATCGGTTCGAATCCCGGTGCCCCATATGGTCCCCCGTGCCTGCCAGGAGAAATTTCTGAGCATGAGCGCTGCCGAGTGTGATCCAAAAACAAACAAACAAACAAAAAAAAAGAATAAAAATTTAAAAACTAATAGTTTCCTGTCAGTAATTGGGTAAATCATTTTAGGTGGTTGGTTATTTGCAACAATATAACTGAGTCATTTATATTTAACATTTTTATGTAATATAATACTCAAATGTTTTTATCAAGTATAAAGTATTCAGTTTACATGGATGACCAAAAAAAGTATAATAATGAAATATTTTATGAAACTATGCATTAGTATTTTGTTCACTGCAGGATAATTGCGTAAATTAAATATTTCCTTTAGAAATTATATTTTATCCTTTAATAATAAATATGTTCAAACCAACAGAACAATTAACTTTTTTCAGATTAATGTCTCCCATATTCTAAGATAAATATTTAAGTCTATGTATGGTCAATTGTTTTTGACAATAGTAAATGTCTATAGTAAATCTATAGTAAATATGAAATATTATTTTATATAACTATTGGCAAATGAATTATTTTCTGCACAGTAAAATTATGCTAAATTACTATTGAGCTGTGTGTTTATTATTTAAATAACAAAATCAAGGAAAATTATAGCAGTGAAAAATTATGTTGCAAAATATTTAGTCATCCTTATATAGTTAAGTAAATGTTTAAAGCATTATTTTCTAGTGTATTTATGTGAGAGAAGTATAAGCAAAGAAAAATAAATTTCAAAGTAACTGATATTAGAGGCATAAATAGCCTTCGAATTAATGCAAATGTTCTGGCTGTTATTTAAGCTAAATTATAAATAGTATTGTTTGTATATATACATATAAAATTACATTCTATTAATATGTATTTATGATTTAGATTATTTATTTAAATAAATATACAAATGGTGCTAAAAGATTATCTTGATGGTGATTGGCCTCAGATCTTTGGGGAGA
>PVKC010002710.1:15339-42176 GCA_004027635.1 Crocidura indochinensis
AACGGGTGTGGCCCGAAAACCAAAAAAAAAAAAAAAAAAAAAAAAAGAATGCATTGAGAATTGAGAAAACAATTGAGAATAGATTGCCAGTTGGTTATACCAACTTTTGACCATTTTATCCAGTAAAGTTGGTGTCAGCATGAGCTAAGTGGTGTCAGCAAGAGATTGGTTGTGCATGACTCCTTTTGCCAGACAGTACCCGTCTGTACCAAATGGTGGCAATAATGTCAATTCATGTGATGTTGGGTGATATCAACCTTGACAGTCATTGTCTTGGGATTTCAGTGCCAATATCTGCCAGTCAGAACCAGGTCGTCCCATTTCTCCAATACTATATATCTCCAGCTAGTTTTAAGGAGCAGGTATGTGAGTTGAAGTTCATCCATCAGTAGTCTGCTAATATGCCCAAGCCACAAGGAAAAACTCCTAAGTGGATGGGTTAAGGACAAGCATCAGTGCATGCCAGATGTGTTTAAGTGTGCCACACTATGCAGTTGTCAGTTAGTGCCCATATATTACAGAACAGACAATGGTTTCATCTCCAGAATCCCATATGGTCCCTAGAGCCAGGAGCTATTTCTGAACAAATAGCCAGGAGTAACCCCTGAGTAACACCAGATGTGGCCCAAAACAAAACAAAACAAAAAAATGCCTTACTTGTTCTACCACTTTACTACCTCAATACGTGTAATATATATATATATTTTAAACAGAAAAATAAAATATAAAAGAAGCATTTGAAGATTAAAATTCAGAGTTTTGTGATTTAATTTAAAAAGTAATATTTAGATAGTGGAAGAAACCCCTATAAGTAATTTACCCTTTATTGAAAAGACCAATATAAATACAAATCAGTGAAACATTTATAATTCATATATAAACTAATTTATACCAGATACAATTTTATTCTCAACATGATGGACACATTACATAAGACTTTTCTTAGGAAGTTTCTGGTATAAGGAAGGAGAGCTTATAAAGAAGTCAAGAAATAATAAAAAAAATCCATCATTTTCGTATCTCTTTCTTCTCTGCTCTCTACTGCATCATATTGTTCCTGGAGCCTAATGATGGTGCATGTTTTAACAGTAGTTAAAAGTTTTCTTGTTTGCATTAAGAGTGAATTGTAAAATATGGGTAGAGTTGTTAGGACTATTTATAAAGATTAAAGGATGCGGTTGGTAAGCTAGAGAAGGTGAAATGGAAATTCATTTTACATAGCAATTTCAACATTTTGATAGAATCTTAATAATTAAAATATTAATCACCTGACTTAAAGTGCTCGTATTTTAAGATTCATGTACTTATATCTTGGTTATCTGTGGTACTTAACCTTGGCACTAATGGTAGTTTGAGTCATATGTTATTGTTTTGGAGGTATTTCCTATCAATTACAAATACTTGTGACCAGCTGTTGTATTATTAATCTTATGATGGGGAGACTAATACTTAGATAGAATGAGAAAGTTATGGCTAGTGAAATAATAATAGTTTTCTATCTGATGAGTACAGAATTCAGAAAAATTGAAAAATACCTACAGGTTTCATCACTGCTGAGTACTTTTTGTTTTTTGTTTTTGTTTGTTTTAGTTTTGGCCCACACCCTGAAGTGTTAAGGGATTACCCCTGGTTCCATGCTCAGAAGTTATTCCTGGCAGGTTCAGGGGACAATATGGGATGCTGGGGAATGAACCTACATCAGCAGCATGTAAGGCAAATTTTCTACTGGCTGTTCCATGACTCTAGCTCAACACAGTACCTTTTATATCCTATTCAATTTCAATTTACTTTCATGTTCTTTGGGTTATTTTCAGTAGTGCTTGGGGGTTACCACTGACTCAGCTTCAGGGTTTCCTGCTAGTGGTGCTGTTACTCTGGCTGTGTCAAGGAATCACTCTTGCTAGTACACAGGGAACCATACATGGTGCTGAGGATTGTAACCAGTGCAAGGAATACAGGGCATGTTCCTTACTCTCCTGTACTATCTCTCTGAGTCCATCTTTTTTAAAACGTTAACAGATTATTTTTAAACCTTATAGCTGTCAAATTAAATAAGAATTAATATTAAAAATGCAATGCAAAAGTAGCATACAATGGGGCGTGGGATAATGCCAGAATATATCCAGGAAACTCTTATGTGAGACCTAAAGTCTCATTTGCATTTGCAAATGAGCAAATTTATGACAAAATGTTGCATTAAGCTATTACAGTAAATTCAGAGTTACTTTGGATAAAATATCTCAAAAAGACAAGATGAACCAACTGCATAAAGCTAAGGTTTCTTGTAAATAAATGACAATTGAAAACTGAAACTATAAAGCAGTAACTTCTGAATTTACAAAGTTTCATTTGCAGTTTTCTGCAAGTTAGATATGTGAGAGAGTATGAATTTATTTGAAACAGAGAACAAAATAAGGGGACTTAAATAAAAAAAGTTAGAATCTATGAGTTTGAACAAGAAGTCAAGTCCCAGAAAAATGTAATAAATAAGATCTACATGTGATGTTAAACTATTTGAAATTAAAAAATGGTAAAAGAAATGGTGAAGCCAACATTTTTTTTTTTTTTTTGGTTTTTGGGCCACACCCGGTGACGCTCAGGGGTTACTCCTGGCTATGAGCTCAGAAGTCGCTCCTGGCTTGGGGGACCATATGGGAAACCAGGGGTTCGAACCGCGGTCCGTCCTAGGCTAGCGCAGGCAACACAGGCACGTTACCTCCAGCGCCATGGCCCAGACAGCATTTTTTTTTGACCCTGTGGCCTTATTAGTAAAAAATCACGGATAGTGGGGCCAGAGCGGTAAGGCGTCTGCTTTGCCGGCTCTAGCCTAAGACAGACCGCGGCTCAATCCCTAGGCGTTCCATATGGTACCCCCAAACCAGGAGCGATTTCTGAGTGCAAATTCAGGAGTAACCCCTAAGCATCACCGGATGTGGTCTAACAATCAAAAACAAACAAACAAACACGGATAATGAAATGCTCGAAGCTTAAATAATAGCAAAGATGAAAGAGAGACCCATAGAGGTAGTCTAGACATTAATTCCTTGCCTTTCACATGACCAGCCTCAGTTTGGGTCCCTGAACATCTGATCTCTTGAGAACCACCATTAATGATTCCTGAGTACAGACCAAATAGTAATCTCTGAATTAGTGTTCTCCCATCAAAAAAAAAAAAAAAGATAAATGGGTAAGGTAGGCAAAATAGTATTTTTGATGAAGACTAGAATGAGAGCAAGTTTAGAATAATCTCAAGCAATTTTTCTTTTATTTCAAAGAAGAAATGCTTATTTGTCCCTAAGATTGAAATAAATCACAATGAAACTCACTACCATTGAGCTATACTACATAAAAGTGAATTCTTAGAATAATGTTGTTAGAATAATTTTCTGAATCATTTACCTGGAAAATCCAGACCACAAAATTACCTATCCACATTCTAACAATGGTGAAATCCTTCTCAGGAGAAGCAAAGCTCCTAGGTAAGGGTTTCCTTTGCTCATTGCTGGCAGAATTACAAATTTCAAGGGGGAAAATGAATGAGCTCTAAAAATGACTGAATTACACTTTTCAAATTTACCAACAAGACAAAGAACTTCACTTCTTTTAAGTGAAGCAGGTAAAAAGGAGAACAGGAAAGGTAAATCATGTCTTATGAAAACCAAGAACTGTAAAAGGCAACATTTATATTCCACTTACCCACACTGAATATCTCAGACACCTCTTTGCCCTGTCTGCATTGTATTCAATACACCAATTCTGCTTCTTGCTGCCACTTACATCCCATTCAGTATTACAGTGTTCTTGACTTCTATTGTTATTGCAAAAACCTCTAACTGATTCTTTTACTTCTTTACTGTCTTTTCTCTCTGTAGAAGTTCTCTGTCACCCCCAATACAAACATAATTTCTTCAGCAAAATTTAATTGTTGATCAAGTTAGAAACAAACCTGTTCTATTATCAAATACATTAGAAATAAGTTCATAATCCAAAGTTTTGTATCTCCTGACATGAAGCTATATTTTGCCTCATTATTCGTTGTTTACATTGCTCAAGACTATATATAAATACTTAAACATTTCTTGGCAGTGGGTCCTTTTATTATACTCACTATATATCTGAAAGAGTCTAAGAGTAAATACATGATTTATTGTCTTGAAATTTGACTACTTAAGTGCCATACTACAAATAAATGAGAACACTTTGTTACAAATGAGCAAGTAGAGATTTATGAAAAAAACTTAAATGTATTTAAAGATTATTACACAAGACGAAGTTAACCAAATTGTGTTGTGAACCTGAGATTTGTTAGGAATGATATTTTTATCTAATGAAAAATTAATGATACACTTCCTTCACTTAATTAGTGTTTTATCATTGTTTTCATCATAGAGTCTGCATTATAATAGAATTGCATTCATAAATTATCTGTCTTCTTCCAGAATAGAAAGTAAGAAAATTAGTCAATTTTTTCAGGTTACTTACAATTTGAATTTACTTAGTACTGATTTCATATTTTATTTCTACATATATTTAATATGGAAATTCTTCAATATAAAGCTAGAGTCTATTTGATCTTGGTAGTTATTTATTTATCCATTGAAATTATAATACAATTTTGAGTTATTTTACTGTATCATATATAATAATTATCCAATAATTATGGGCTCACAGTCTCTCTTTAGTGTGTAATAAGAATTGACAATTTATTGTTATTGTTAGTTGAATTTCATTTAAATTAAAAAAAGTGAAATAGCACCTATTTATATATGTACCATATAGATCATACATATCATGCTACACATATATAGAGAAATTATTGAACATTAATTTTATCCTATATTCTTAACTTTTCTAGTTACCTAAATATTTCATATAGTTTATATCAAATGGGAAATATTTTTAAAAAACTCATTACCATTAAGCAATAATTTGACCTCTATATTATAGTTTCTCTAAAGAAGGAAATTTTATTATCTTGTGTATGCTATGTCAGTTTACCAGGTGAAGAAAGATTGAGGATATTAGATTACTTCTTAGTGAAATAAGATGAAATAAATTTGTATCAAGGGAGAGATGATATTTTAACCACAGACACATGCATTGATCGGGTGTCGGTAGGTAGTTTATTCTATGTATTTATATATTTTCTTTCCTTCTTGCCATAAGCTATTATTATGCCAAATCTATCATAAGTGAATTAAAGTGAAAAATCAACTTTCAGACTACTAGAAATGAGTTGACATTTGCTTACTAAAACCTTCTGCTTCTCTAGCAAGAGTTCAAAAGGGAAGAATCACCAATTACATGTGAAAAAAATGTAATTATACAAGATGCTTTCCCCTCAAAATTTACTTGCTGATTATTTTTTACAGATTTTGAGAAAGAATGGATGCAAAATAATTTCAATTTTAGTGGTACATAATGGCATTTAGACTATGAAAAAATACAAAGTAATTCTTGCCAACTGGTAAATGAGATAGCACCACAACTATTTTAAAAAATAAAGCATAAAAATAAAAATATGCATTTTGCTTATATATATTTTTCATAATATAATATATGATGAATTTTGATGTCCTTAAAATATATGGGCCGGAGAGATAGCATGGAGGTAAAGCCTTTCATGCAGAAAGTAATTGGTTAGAATCCCGGCATCCCATATGGTCCCCCATTGCCTGCCATGAGCGATTTCTGAGCATGGAGCCAGGAGTAATCCCTGAGCATTACCAGGTGTGACCCAAAAAATGAAAAATAAATAAATAAATAAAAAGATAAAAAAATAATAATAAAATAGATATTTATAAATGAAACTTTCCATATCAGATCACTATGAACATAGGTACTGTACTGTTGTGGGTGCTGTTGCCTTGAAATTTATCTTATATTAAACTACATTATGTCAGCATAGTGTATTTTTTAGTAGGTAGAGTATTATGAGATACTCTGTTGGGATATAAAAGGCAAAAGAATACAAGAAATAAGACCTATATACTTTATTACCTCTTAGTAATCTACTAGGTATTATAACTGTGAAAAGCCAAGGGACTTATAACCTTTATAAATATAGGAAGTTTAGTGTTTAAGAGTCCTGATATTTCTATCCTCATTGTACCATCATTCTTTATATAATATTTGCCTTAAACTAGTGTTTTTCTATTATTCGGCCTCCTATGAAACTGTCTACCTTAATAATAAATTGATTTTAAAAATATCTAATCTGACCCCATTATTTTTAAATTCTTCAAAGCACTTATGCTTTTATTTTAAGTATTTTATTGTGTAGTAGTTCTTAACCTAGCACATAAGTAATACCATTATTGCTTGTTCAACTTCATCTCTCATCCATCTTTATGAAGACATGATCTCATTAACATCTAAAAAACATCACAGAAATGCTTCCTCACCATCATCTCTTTAACTCAGTATAGTGGTCTCATCCTGTACCATTTAAGTTAATGTGCATTTAATCTTCAAAACCTTTCTTGACATCCTCACTTAACCTCTCACTCTGGGTTCCATTTCCTTTCAACAAGTTTAATAGCTCTATATACCTGTATATAATAGTTTTTAATTAATAATATATATGGACATGGTTCTTGAAATATACTCTAAACCTAATTGAATGCATGGTTGTAATGCTTATCAAGGTTTACACAGTTTGTTATGTGTAAGGTAATACTTCCATTGCTGGGATCAGAATGGCAGATCACAGGAAGATCTGAGGGACTTGATATGGACCAGTGCAAAGATTAATGAGCAACTTCAAACATGTACAGCAGATGCTCTGTCACTGAATATATCGAAAAAACATTTCTCAGTTTATTTAAATATTAAATAGTCCAGAATTGAGGAGGCAAAAAGAACGATTAAATAAAACTAAAATCTACATAAGTAGTTGATTTTCAGGCATTAACATTTAGAAGGATTTTTTTTAATTTTTGGAGAGGTGGCTATTTTTTTCTTTTAGGAAATATGTTTTACAAACCTATTAATGCAGGGTATCTTGCATAATACACCACACCCTCTAACAGAATGTACTTTTCTCTAGTGCTTCATCATCCTCTCCTTTTAAATAACCAAGTGAAGAAACTGCAAAATATACTAAAACAGTATTTTTCAGCTGGCAGATACATGACATATGGTGGAGTCACAGGACAGTTCATGGGAGCTATAAGAGAGATGGCATATGATTAAGTGGTCAATTTCAATGATGGTCAGTATTGCAAGGGAGGAAACAAAATCAAAATAGCACCATGGCACAGAAATATTCACTAGAGTCTGATCTTTCAAGATAATAAATGTTTAGATACATGATATCTAAATAGTACATAATAATCATAAATAATAATAAAGTTAAAATAATACTATTAATAATAAATTAATTAAAAATTGGTGAAGATTTTACCACATCAGAAATGGTACTTAGCTCAGTGCTCTGTGGACATATATTTAACAATTTCTCTGTAAAAAGTGACTCTATGTGGCTAAAGAGAGTACAGTGGGTGAGGCATTACCTTACAAATGACCAACATAAATTAATCTCTTACTCCTTATTGTTCCTAAGCCAGACCACACATGAATCATTACTGTAGAACTAGGAGTATATTGGATGTACCTGCCAAAATAGCTATGTAGATGTTATATAGACAAATCTTCTTGAAATACGACAGTCATTATTGTATTAAATATTTAATTGCATTACTACTAGTATATTAATTATACTTTACCCATCTTTGTATATGTGTGTGTTGTGTCCAGTGATTTTCAGTGCCTACTCCTGGTTCAGTGCTCAAATAATATCCCTGGCAGTGCACAGGGATAATTAACACCACTATTTTTGTAGTTCTGAAGTTCAAACCTCAAGTCAGCGACATGCCAGGCAAATGCCACACCTTCTTTATTATCTCAGGCATATGGCACAATCTCCATGGCCCACTTTCTCCTTATGACCAGACGTTGGCTCAGTCACCTGAATGCTGAGCAGCTGCCAGTAAAACAAGGCCAGGCTGGCAGACTTTTTGGTCCTGCTTCACAGACAAAGGTTGAGTGTCATCTCATTTGGAAGTGAGAGACATAGAGGAAGTGTTCAGGGGCTTAAGTTTCAGGAAAGCCCAGCTGCTGGACACAAGGGAGGTTATGGTTTCAGGGGAGAAGAGTTCATATCTGGGAGCCAGGGGTACAGTGTTTTACTCACGCTCCCTAGTATAGGGATCAGCTACCAACTTCCAGAGTCTCTGGACACCTCCCCCATTCTTGGCACCTTGCCAGTGTAACTTTAGAACCACCAGGAATGATGATAGGAAATGCTCTTCCTTTCTTTCTTTCTTTCTTTCTTTCTTTCTTTCTTTCTTTCTTTCTTTCTTTCTTTCTTTCTTTCTTTCTTTCTTTCTTTCTTTCTTTCTTTCTTTCTTTCTGTCTGTCTGTCTGTCTGTCTTTCTTTCTTTCTTTCTTTCTTTCTTTCTTTCTTTCTTTCTTTCTTTCTTTCTTTCTTTCTTTCTTTCTCTTTCTTTCACTTTTGGAGTGGGGGCACACTGGATACAGTGGGGTACACAGGGGTTACTCCTGACTCTGTGCTCAGAAATCTTGCTCCTGCTTCTGGGGACCATATGGGATGCCGTGTTTCAAACAGGCTTCAGTCCTGGGTCAGCTGTGTGCAAGTCAGAGATCTATTTCTTATTTAGATCTGGATACTATGTTTCAGTGCTTTCTTCTTCCTCCTTTAAATCATACTAATCGAATTAAAATTATGCATAACAGATTTTCACTGAAATCATATACTTTAAGGTATTAATACTAATCTGAGAAACTAGCCATTACATTACATGCATTGTAAGATGGTTGACCTCTAATAGCATTGATGTCATTTTCCCTAATGAGCAAAATTATGAAATTAAAAATAAGTATTAGATTTTATATTTGTATCCCTAAAATTAGAAACCTTCAGCTATTAAAAAATTTTATCTCTTAAAGAATGGGAGTTTTACTGTAAATTTTAACTTTAGTTTTAATAACAATATTATAAATCTATTTTTGTTTTATGTTTTTGAAATTCACATGATAGGCATTTAGGAACATAATTATTTGAGGTTTTGTGAATTTTCAATATGATAGTATTCCATAAAAATATTATTCAATTATAGATTTCGAGCCACTACAAAAGCATTATTGAAATAAATGAATCTATTAATGTTTATAGTCGAAGTATGTTTTGTTTTCGTTTTTTTACTTACGTGCTGGAATATATCAATTTCTCCAATGCTGAATTTTCAAGGGAATACAGTCTAGATCTTATTATGCTAGTTAGAAAATTCTACAAGTTTACTTTTTAGCAATATGTTGTTAATGTTTACATACTCTTTGTCATAAAACTACTGATTTTTGTATTTATTGTTATGTAATTAATTTGCCCATACAGCATGGATAGTTTACTTAAATTACTTTATCTTTAATATTAATACTTTCAGTTATATTCCTGAGCATATTCTTTTTTGTTGTTGTTGTTTTTTGGGTTTTTTTTTGGTTTTGGGGCCATTCTTTTTATTCTTTTTGGGCATATTCTTAATTTTAGTTTTAAAGTTGTAGAACTTTGCATTTTATATTAGAAGGAAAGCAATATAAAACTAAATTCATAACTTCAGAATAAATGATCAACTTGATTATAGATATTACTTTAGTACTATTTGTATCTTAGTAAGATTAAAGAAACTATTTGATTTTCATTTAATATGAGTTTCTTTACATATTATGATCTTTATGTGTCTAAGATATGAAAACTCATATATATAAACATATAAAATAAATTTGATGTTATATTTTTATAGTTCATTATGAGTTTAGTTTTATGTGTATTTTTTCTGTAGACAAATCTGTAACTAACAATACTTAGAACTAACTCTCAGGACTTATTTCTAGCTATACAACCATAGATCACTCTTGGTGAACTCAGAGGACCCTATATGGTACTGAGAATTAAACACTGGTCAATCAGTTGCAAGCAAGTGCCCTGCCCAATGTATTATTTCTCTAGCCCCAATTTTGTAAATCATTTCTTTTATTAATTATGAAAAAGCAAATATTGTTTTGAAGATTATTTTAAACATAGTAACATGCCTCTAATATTTCACTTGAACCTTTCCTACTCAAGAAGTGTGTGCTTGCTTATAAAATTGTTTTGTTGAAGTAATATCAGAAGTTACATGGAAAATTAAGCCCCCTCACTATGAAATCAAATGTCTTTATTCTTGTAAGTCACTGAAAAAACATGAAATAATTCTCATTGTTAAGTGAATTCTTATAATCAAAACTCCTGTCAAGAGGAATTATTCAGTCCTGAATCATTCACAACATTCATCTAGAGAAATAACACTGCTCTTTCTTGTGCAAATGGCCTGTGCTAAATTATGAGTTCTACAAAAACATTCATTACTTTCCAGAAGTTTCCTCTAAGTACATAATGTATTATTTTGATTCATGGTTCTTTTCAACTGGGAAGTGAATATTATTCACCATTACCCACTACAGAATGCAATAAATAACCTGCCCATTTATACAGAATCACCCTTATCAACCTGATCTTCGCTCCTTTTTGAGAGTCTGAATAATGTCCTGCAGTTTGTATCTGTGTGTGTTTGTATGTGTATGTATGGTTTCTCTTCCTTTCCTACCAGCTCCCTTACCCAGAGGAGTTGCAATTAATATTTATTATTATTATCATGTTCTTTTTTGTTTGTGTGTGTTTTGGGGGCCACACCCAGTGACACTCAGGAGTTACTTCTGGCTCTGCACTCAGAAATAGCTCCTTGTAAGTGCCCTACAACTGTGTCACCACTCCAGCCACTTATTATTATCATGTTCTATAATCATGTTCTAAATTGATGAATATCTTTGTATTTATTGTCTAGTTATATCAGTCATCCCCAAATTGGGTAATACCAACTTAGACATGTAGCACTAGAATGATTCAGAGGGAGTTATAGCTTTGAGTGCTAGTGGAGTACTTTCTGTTGGTTAGTATAAAAATATCATGGGTAGAAAGCACTATTTTTATTCCTGAAAATGAAGTGGTAGGCAAGGTAAGTTTTGGAATGTATGTGATGGATTATATAATCCAACTCTTGTCTTGATATGATATGTTAGAGATTATTATTTTCTTTATTTTCATGAGAAAAGATGTCTTGAGGTCATAGCTTATTTAAGTTCTAGGTGAATGGCAGAATATTGATTATTTTATCTAAATGTATATGCTAAGTCTTCTGTTTTTATTTCATCAAAATATAGATTAAAGCCCTTGAAATTTTTTTTGCTCTATTTATCTAGTGCATTTCTTGAGTGCATATGCAAAATGAACGTGTTTATCTGGCAGGTCAATTATTACAAATAATTCAAAGAATAAAATCACTAGCAAATAACATCCTATAATACTCTGATAAAACAACAAATGGTCTACTAACTTTCAAGAGGGTATAATTTTTCCTTTATTGACTTTCAGGAGAATTTAAGTTTGTTCTATAAAATTATATAAACATGATCTTTAAGTAAAAATAATTTTCACTGACTATTTATTGGATTTAGTAGCATTAGCTTTCATTGAAACATTCCTGAAATGAGTCTTATTATATCATTTGCACATATAAGTTTGATTAATTTCTTCAGTAGAAATATTAAGATGTTTTAATCACTCATTTATTTTTTATTTTATTTGGTATTTGGGCCACACCCAATGGCACTCAGAGGATACTCTTGATTGTGGCATGGAGACCATACAGGATGCCAGGGATCAAACCCAGATTTGTCCCAAGTCAGTAGCATGCAAGGCAAATGTCCTACTGCTAAGCTATTGTTCAGGCCCAACCACTTTCATTTAAATGAAAGAAATATACATAAATTATTTAAAGTATGAAAAAATAAAATGTGAATTACTTAATTACCCCATTGTTGACTCTAAATTATAGTATGCATGCCAAATTTATTGTTGCTTTTTTGTTTTTTTTTAGTTTTTGGGCCACACCTATTTGATGTTCAGGGGTTATTCCTGGGTAAACTCTCATAAATTGCCCCTTGCTTGGGGGGATCATATGGGACACCAGGGGATCAAGCCATGGTTCTTCCTTGGCTAGCGCTTGCAAGGCAGACACACATTACCTCTAGCACCACCTCGCTGACCCCCTATTGTTGTTTTTTATATTTATGTTTGCTTTGACCTAGAATTGGATTTTGAGAAAATATGCTTATTTCTAATCAAATAACCCGTAGACAGAACTGAAAGATAACAAAATAGTTTACTATGCATTTTCTGATACCGTTTTATTTAAACAAATTTGACAAACTGTCAAACTCACTTAGCATATATATCCAAATTTTAGAGATATTTCTAGTTATTTAATCAAATAATAATTTCATATGGTTACTGTGCATTGCTAAGTAATAATATTCTGCTAAGAAATCAAATCAACCATCAAATAGAGTAGATACAAACTGATAAAACAGGGGCCCGGGATATAGCATGGAGGTAAGGCGTTTGCCTTTCATGCAAAAGGTCATCCGTTCGAATCCCGGTTCCCCATATGGTCCCCCGTGCCTACCAGGAGCAATTTCTGAGCATGGAGCCAGGAGTAACCCCTGAGTACTGCCGGGTGAGACCCAAAAACAAACTGATAAAACATATTCTAATTTCACATGGTGCAGAAATCAAGGAATACAAAAAACAATTCTAAGGTTTCTTAGAATAAACTAATTTATTTCTCCTTTCTTCAGATTTAAGGGAATGAATGATTTTTTGTAAAGTACTCATATTTAAATGCTTATTTATCACTCTCAAGACTTCAGTGTGATTATAAAACTTATCGTTGTTTTCAGTAATGCAAGGGACATGTTTGTTTTATTATTTAGTAAATAAGAAGTTTTATGAGATATTGAAACTATCATTTTCATCATAAAAGCCAAAACAAAATTTATTTGTAAGTAGCACATAAAATGGGGCCAAAATATTATAATATAAACTGACAAATTATAATCATGTAGTAATACCTAAACTATTAAAATCATTCTTTCCTACATTAAAAATGTAATTTTATATATAATATAAAAGTGCCCACATATTATATTCCTTGAAATTTAAACACATGTACAGCATATTAAAAACTGATTTCTGCCTCATAAATTTAGGATAAAGAGGAAGGAAGAAATATAAAGTGAATAGTAGCAGGGACAAATAGTATCATGAATATTGCATGGCAATAAAAAATGATCAGACCTAAATATCAAATCCAAAGTCAATGACAATAGAATCAAGAGAACTAAACTACAGCAAGTTTTGCACCAAAAGGGGCCAGTTAACTTAGCAGTCCCATGGAATATGGGGGAGTTATAGGATACATGTTAAGAACAGATTGAGATAGATCAACAGTGGTGGTGGGAATTACTCTAATTCACTGTCAATATGTACCTTAAATATAAATCTAAAAGACTTGTAATTCACATTGGTCTCAATAAAAATTATAAAGAAAAACCTGAATTTTGTATTCCATTTATCATTTTTAACTTATAAATCTTATAATTTTGTCTTCCCTATGGTAGAAAATTAATTTGAGGTAATATTAATTTAGCATATGGCAATGACTTAAATAATAAAAATATTACTTCAAACATATATCTAGATATTATAATATTAGTTTAGAATATGGTATATAACTTAAAGAGTAAAATATTTCAAAAGAATTTTCTAAATATTATATGTAATTCATGTATTATAGGAGCAAAAATCTTAAGAATTATCGAGTTGTAAACATCTAATTTAATATATTTAAAAATTTAATTATAGATTATTAGAATGCAAATATTATTATATCAAGTTATTTCAAATTAAATGGCAAAACTCTCATAATCAAAATAGTGACATTTAAAGTGGTCATAGCAAACAACAAATACTCAGAAATAAATCCTCTTATATATGGTCAATTGATCTGACAAGGGAGTCAAAAATATATAATGTAGATGAACACCTTATTCAACAAAACTGATGAGAAAATATTCACACACAAAAGAACAGCACTAGAAGCCATTTTATACAATATATATAATTTGACTTCAAGAGGATTAAAGTCTTAAATGTAAGAACTGGCAGTGTAAAACTGTTAAATGAAAACAGCCAATAAAACCCTTGACTTTGTTTTGGTACTTTTTAAGAAATATGTAAAACTGAAAGTGAAGCGTTTCATAGAAAATACAAAATAAGTAAAAGTTATACATACACATGGTATAGAAAATCAATCAGAAAAATGCAAGTCGGGGCCGGGCGGTGGCGCTGGAGGTAAGGTGCCTGCCTTGTCTGCGCTGGCCTAGGTCGGACCACGTTTTGATCCCCCGGTTTCCCATATGGTTCCCACAAGCCAGGAGCGACTTCTGAGCGCATAGCCAGTAGTAACCCCTGAGCATCACCGGGTGTGCCCCCCCCCCAAAAAAAAGAAAAATGCAAGTCAACCTAAAGAATGAGACAAAATATATGTAAACTATATGTTTGATATAGTGCTGATATCCAAAATAACTACCGGTACAATATCTATTAACACTAATACAACTTATAATAAAAATCTAATGATCATAGAAAGTTTAGTAGGTAAATGTCTAAATAAATACTTCTTCCACGGAAATATGCAATTGGCCAACATAGAAATACATAAACTTTCAAAACCAATTCCTATCATGAAAATGTACATCATAACTACATCTAGATATCACTTTCACCTCTATTAGAATATATTTCGGGGAGACTGGAGTGAGAGCACAGTGAGTAGGGGTGTTTGCCTTGCACAGTAGACCCAATTCCAATTCCCAGCATCCTAGATAGTCCCCTGAGCCTTCCTGGAGTTATTTCTGAGCTCAGAACCAGGAGTAACTACTGAGTAATACTGGGCTTGGCAAATTTAATATTTTTGTAGTAGATTTCAAATGTTATTACATTTATAATAATTGTAATCAATTGAGGGATAGAATATAAAATAAGTGCTGATGAAATAAATATTTTTAAAATAAGATATGTTGTGAGGCCGGAGAGTTAGAATGAAGGTAAGGCATTTGCCTTGTATGCAGAAAGATGGTGGTTTGAATCCTGGCATCCCATATGAACTCCGAGCTTGCCAGGATAGAAAACAGAGTGTAGAGCCAGAACAAAACCCTGAGTGCTACCGGGTGTGACCCCCCCCCCAAAAAAAAAGAGAGAGAAGTAAATTTAATTATTTTTAATTGTTCTAATTTCTTGATTTATAGAATAGTAATCATTGAGAACACAAACAAAAAGAATATATAGTATGAATAAATTGGCAAGGCTGTGGATAAAAGAGTGAATTTCAGAGACAAAAGAAAGGAGTATTGTAAGTTTCAGCTCACCTCATGAAGCTCACCACAAAGAGGGATGAGTTTAGTTAGAGAAATAACTACATTGTGAACTATCCTAACAATGAAAATGTATGAGGGAAATAGAAAGCCTGTCTAGAGTACAGGCAGGGGTTGGGTGGGGAGGAGGGAGATATGGGACACTGGTGAAGGGAATGTTGCACTGGTGATGGGTGGTGTTCCGTACATGACTGAAACCCAACACAATTATGTATATAATCAAGGTGTTTAAATAAAATATTAAAAAATATATCTGAAAAAAGAAGAGGGAATTTCAACTTGGAAATGGTATGGAAGTGACACAAATTATAACAAACAAACTAACAAAAAATGAAGGTTCGAACCTGGGATATTGCTTAGGGGTCAAAAACAAAGATACCCTGCTTAGTTTTAATACAGGACATAGTATAGGCACACTGTATTTTTGGGTTCTCTTATACAACAAGCACAGCCAAAGCTGTCTAATATGGCTCTGTATCCTCAAACTGAACTGTGTTCCCCAGCTATTGGCAGTTTGCTGACAGTGGACCCTGGTTCCACTGAGCACACTTAGAACCAGAAACCACCCAAAATATCGAATAAATTATCTTGAAGGACCGTTTCATCTTTATAACAATAGATAGTTGCATTCCCTCGTAATTTTTAATATTGTTCATAATAGTTATGAGTTGGAAATAACTTAGGGTTCATCAAAGAGATAAATAAAATGTGGAATAGACAATACTCACTATATTCAATAGTAAAAGAATCATGTCATTTTCACAACATGAACAGACCTTGATTACATCATGTTGAGTGGAAGTCAGACAGATAAAGGCAAATGTTAACTATTCCTAAACTAATAAAATATATTACATACAAATAAAGCTTCAAATGGTAGTTTTTAATGACCTGTATCAATTTAAAATAGAAATATGTTGGTTAAAGGACACATCTTTCTGGATATAAGAAAAATAAGTTCTATAGATTTATACATATTTTATTATGTATAAAATTAATAATATTGTGATGTACACTTTTAAGTTTTTTGAAGGATATTATAAATGTTAGTGCTTTCATAATTATAATGACGTGAGGTGAGAGATAGAATACACAATAAGTGCTGCTAAAATAATACAATATTTTATATAAGATAATTTATAAATTAGAAAATGTGTTTTAATTTTTCTAATTTCTTTATTTTTAGAACAATAATTATTGAGAACACAGGGATTTTATTGTATAATTCAAAATAGAACAAAGTGAATGAAGTTTAAAAGATTAGCATGTTCTATGACATGTCTATATTTATGATAATTATGTTTAAATTTCATAGTATTCAAGTTATTTGACAACAGTTGAAAGTATGTTTATATTTTCTTAGTGGAGAATAAATATTGATTAAACATAATGGTCAAAACTTAATAATGGGTTATATATGTTTTATAGGATAAGCTTTTTTATATAAAAGAATATATTATTTAACAGAGTTTTTGGAACCTAAAGAAATATACACTAGTGACTTTGAGTGAATTTAAAGGCATATTTTAAAAAGAATATGATGTAGAACTGAATTAGATGGTAATTTGGGGAGAACTATTTTTTTCAGTAATCCTTGTATCATATGTAAAGAGATATGTAAAAATATCTCTTTGGAGTGATATTAGTGTTTTGTTTTGGATCATTTGCAAATTGTAAATATACTAAAATTCTGATTTATACTGATATTCATTTTTAGGAGAACACATTTAGACTCATAGTTGGTCTTTTCATAACTTTGTAAAAGAACAGATGTTTGAAATGATATGAGAAAATACGGAAACTGACTTACTAAAGGCATAGATATGGGTTGGAATTAGCCCATAGTGTTTAGACTGTACCTTCAAAATACAATAATCATCATCACATTTCAGTTCACATTTAGCCACCTGTTTTTGATTACTTGATACCAGCTGTCAATTTTCAGCTATTTATATTGATATCACAAGGTGTCCTAAAGCTGCGGCAATCCTTCAGTTGACACTATGCAAATATCCCTTGGTAATTTCCCAGAATCTTACTGTAAAGACAGCCTCAATCTTTTAATGCCAGTGTACACTCAAATCTGAAAAGACATCATCTCAGCTGGAGCATATCTTTGTGCCCATTGAATGGAGGCCAAATCTTCATCAGCAGCAAAAAAAAAAAAAAAAAAAAAAAAACAAAAAAAAAACAGTTGCTGTAGAGCCAAGAACAAACACAAAAACATGAAATGTGCTCTTATATTATGGCTATGGTTCTATTGCACCGGTCATTTTTCTGTCATTAAACTAAATCCCCTAAAGAATTAGGAATGCTTGTTAAGTCTAACTAATGGCACTTAATGCTACTTAAGACTTCTTTGCATTTACCTACTTATCACCTATGTTCCTTTCATTAACTATAAGTTCTGTGGGAACAAAGCTATTTTCTCTTCTGACACTGTCTTTCCACTATATGAGTACTGCTTAATAATGATTCAGTAGATGAAAATCACCTCATATTCAGAATATTTTCATTCATATAAGCATCTGATAAAGATATATACATTACACTATTAAACCAATTTTGTTACAAACAAGATAGATAATTGCCTAAAAATTTAAATATGACTAGAGCTGGAGATATATTAAAGGGTATTTGCCTTGCATACAGCCAAGCCAGATTCAATCCTTTTCATCACATATAGTCCGCTGAACACCAAGAGTAACTTTTGAGTGCAGGGAAGGAGTTAATATACCCTCAACATCACTGGGTTTGGGTTCTGAAAAAAATTAACATGAAATTTCAGGGGCCAGAGCATTACATATTATTATACATTTGCCTAAGTGTATTTGCTTTACATGTGGAGGACACAAGTTTGATCCTCAGCATCCCACATGGTCCCTCAAGCCTGCCAGGATTATTTTCTGATGACAGATCTATGTGCTGCTGGATGTGACCCAAAGTTGATAAAACAAAGTTTTCCAATTTTTCATGTACAAAATACTACTATATATTTAAAAATATTTCTGTCTTTATTCAGCATTATATATATATATATTGATGTTGAAATCTATCCCTTTCAAATCTATCTCATGAAACACTTTCATGCTACAAATTAATACTACCAATACTTTCATTAATGCCAATAACATAATAGTACTTTAATATTGCAATGTCCTTTCTTGGTATATTATCAAACAGGTGAAACATTCATAAAAATCTTTAGAAAAATATGTCACAAGAACTTTGAGCAATTTGAAAAGTTTTTTGGAGTTGCTATTATAGAAGTTAGGAAGAACCTAGAGACATAAGGCTAACTTAATTCCTGAAAAGCCGAAAAAAATGGAGCCACTGGTGATATAGCATATAGAATTAGTTCATTGACATTGAGAGAAATAATTGTCATGCTATTACATGTCTTATTATTGTAGGTGCTTTTTGTGTTTATTGGGTCTAGCTTGGCTTGGAGTAGAACAGCTTGTGTGTGTGTGTGTGTGTGTGTGTGTGTGTGTGTGTGTGTATGCGTGTGTGTGTGTTTGGGGGGGGCACACCTAGTGACGCTCAGGGGTTATTCCTTGCTATGTACTTAGAAATCGCTCTTAGTTTACGGGCCAAATGGAATGCTGGGGGTTGAACCGCGGTGTCTCCTAGGTCAGCCGCGTCCAGGGCAAATGCCCTACCACTGCACCACCGCTCCGCTCCCCTCCCATTCAGCTCTTCTTTTAACGTTAGTTTTGAGTCTGCAAAATTTATCAGTTGTTGTTTATTCATGGAGTTGTGTATCTTTCCTTCAAACCTGAATGAAAGTCTGGCTGGGTGAAATACCCTTGTCAAAGCATTCATTTCATTAAGTTTTATTACTATAACCCACCACTGCTTTTTGTTCTTGAGAGTTGCTTGTGATAAATTTACTATGAACATTTAGGATACCTCTTTGGATATAATTTACCTTTTAATGCTGCTTTCTGTATTCTATTCCTATTTTTGATTTTCATCATTGTGACTCTTACATGCAGTGAGGTGCTTTTGTTTGGATCTCTTTTAGCTGGTACTCTTTGGGGCTTCAGAATACTGTTGCATGCACTCTTTATTTCTGTGAATTTCTCAGAAATGATGTTTTTGACTGTTGGTGCTGCATCGGGGTTTTCTTCCTGGGTGTCTGAATCTACAATGATTCTTATGTTGTTTCTATTGGCTTAGCCCAGGTTTCTCTTGTTGTTTCTTTGCTTTCTTTGAGGATTTTTTTCCATTCACTTCTGCTGTATGGAAGTGTTATGCAGCTCATCTTTTATATCAACAATTCTTTCCACAGCAGCTGTTACTCTGCTGGTAAAGCTTTCTCCAGTAACTTTCCACTCACTGTACTGGTAACTAATGTTTTCATTTCACATATCATGTTTTTCTGTTTGAATTTCTCTGTCTCTCTCTGTCTCTCCTGTCCTGGGTCAGCTGCTTGCAAAGAAAATGCCCTACCATGCCCTACCACTATTTTTTCATTTTAAGAATTTTTCTCATTTCTATTCTCATATTCTCTTGAGTTTTCTGTGCTGTAAATTCCATCCTTTATTTAAAGTTCTGATCAGAAATGTTATGTAGATTTTGAGTGTTGGTTTGGGTCTCCATAACTAGATTCTTCAGTCAGAAGGTGTTGTGGGGTACTGTGTAGTTTTCCCATTGTGAACTTTGATTTATGGTGCCCTTATTAAATATTGTTATTAATTTCCTTGACTAAAAGAAATGCACAGTCACAGAGCAAGCGACATAACTTCATTCTTTCTCATCTCACTCCACTGAGCTCAAGCTGAGGATTTCCTCATGAATGCCACCTACTATACTCCCCTTTCTGCCTCAGTTCTTGATAGTGGGAGTCATTTGCATAGCAATTCTGTCCTGCATACCACAAAACAGACTCCCCCTTCTGCCTCATAAAATTTAATTTCAAGGACATTAATATACGTCATGTAAAACAGGTATTTTCATGATTGATTATATTACTTTTGACAATATTTGAGTTCTGTGAATTATAATAGAAAGATTAAATTTTGTTATTTTTACACTTTTCCCCAATATTTGTTTAAATGCATCTTTTTCATGTGCTCTGCTTATTTATCACATGCAATAGGTAGTCAGAATTCTGACTGCAATAAATTCAGTTACTATTAGAAAGTTTTTCTCTTTCCTTTTTTCCTTTCCCTTCTATTTTTGTTTTTCTTTTTTTCTTTCTGTTTTTCCTTATTTTTTTCCGTTCTCTTTTTCTTTCTTTTTCCTTCATTCGTTCCTTAAGTCAACATTTCTGTGATGACCATATACAAGAATGGTCTTTAACAAATCTTCACACAATGAAGATTTCAGCAAGTTCAATCTGCAAGACATGCAAGAATGTATGCAAACGTAGGGATTTAGTTTGCTCTTAGCCACTGTAATTTTTACTTGAGATTTCCCTCCAAATAACTAAGTCTACACACAAAAATTCCACTGTACACTATTCTGTTGCAAAGCTTATTTTTTTACATCAGTTTTATTCCTCTTTTATTAGATAAAAAGATTGGTACTAACCATCTCTAAATATTCTGAAGCCTTGCAGTGTGTATCGTGCATAAAATTGTCATTACACTTCCCATGTAGTTTTAGAGTGGCTGGTTTCTGTAAAGAAATTTTTCACTCATATTACCATCAGTCATTTTTCATCTCTCTATTACCTGTCCTTGGCACATATAAAGCAGGATGTAATATGATTCTACTCAATGAATTAATGGTCTTAATTTAGCAATTTTCCTTAACATCATACAAATTACTTAATAGTTTGATAATTTCACAAGTCATTGCTTTTATCATTCTTTAAAATATACTTTTAGGATATTAACTCTAAAATACAAAGAATGTTTTATTTGCAAGATAAAATTTGCAAGGTAAAATATTCAGCTATTCCTTCCTACTTTCCTTCTTTCTTTCCTTCCATTTTTCCTACATTCCTTCCTTCCATTTATACTTCTAACTTCCATCCTACATTCCTTCTGTCCTTCCTTCTGTCCTTCCTTCCTTCCTTCCATCCTTCCTTCCTTCCTTCCTTCCTTCCTTCCTTCCTTCCTTCCTTCCTTCCTTCCTTCCTTCCTTCCTTCCTTCCTTCCTTCCTATTATTCTTGGCTCTGTAAATCAGGAATTAATGCTGCTTGAGGGACCTTATGGGATTCTGAAGATAGAAGTTACAAAGCCAAATGCAAAGCAAATGTTCTTCCAATTTTTTCATCTCTCTAGCCCCTACATTATATGTTATAGAACATAATATGATAAATTCACAGCCTTTTCATGGTAAATATATAAGAACATTTAAAAAATTACTTAAACATTATTGTAAGTCCTTCAGTGCAGCTCAAATAATTCAAGATATTCTAGATATTGCCATATGTTTCAGTTGACTTTTTGTTATTTTGTTTTACTGTGGTGTCGTACCTAGCAGAACTTAAGGATTTACTCCTAGTTCTGTGCTCAGGAATGACTCCTATTGATTCTTAGGTAACAATATAAAGTGTCAGGAATTGAAGTCAAGTTAGCTGTGTGCAAGGCAAGTACAATTCTGTTCTATTGCAACAATCCAAGAATATTTTTTAAAGATTTCCAAGCTGCAAGCTTGGGGTCTATTTATTTCCTGGGTGACATATGTCTGCAGCCTACAGTTCACAGTTTGCACTGTGTTTGTGTTCATGCCTCGAATGTATGGGCTGGCCACATGGATATCACATAAGAAAACAGATGGATTCACAGGAAAAGGTGCATAAGGACCAGGGAGTTGAGCAGTTTCTTGGGTCCTACTAACCCTGCCAATCTTCCTCTAGATGACATACTTTCCCTGTCACTATTAGCCCGGAGTTAACAGAACAAAGGTTAATTCACCGGTAACTCACCTGAGGGGCAGGGTTGACTTATTTAAGAGTATTTATGTTAATTAGACCTAAGTGGGTTTCTAAAACAGCCTATGAAGGTAAAGGAAAAGAAAAGAATGTTCTAAGACTCAAAGACATCTACAACAACTGATTTTTTTCCCTGAAAAGGTAATAGTAGATCAAATACATTTAGAAAATATTGATATCCAATAGATTTAAGTGCTATTTAAAATTTTTAATATTTAAAATCAAGCTTATGGGAATAAAGAGAGAGTTAAAGAAATAAACTGCTGGCCTGAGTTAAAAAAAAAAAACAGCACCACAAAGTTTCCCCCAAACACCGCAGATATTACAATATATATATATATATATATGTGTGTGTGTGTGTGTGTGTGTGTGTGTGTGTGTGTGTGTGTGTGTGTATTATATATTCATGTATACTTGTAGTGTATTCCTAGCAGAGCTCAGGAACTGGTGCAACTCCAATAAAGAACTTTGCAAGGACTCAAGCCCAGTGTTGTTGAGACTCTAGCAATATCTAGTTTTTGCTAGAGGTATAGGAAACTGGTACTACATCAGAATCAATATCTGAAACACAGTTTATAAACTCCAAGATATTAAGCTATATTCAGGGATCACTGTCGGACAGGATGGGATATTTGAACTGGGATCTGCTCTTTGCAAGGAAAGTTGCTTTATCTCCTGTACTATATATCCAATCTGTAAATTTTTAACTTTTCATGTTATTTTTATGAAAATAATAACAAAAATAAGAAAATCTGAGACATTAAAAGTTTTCAATATATTCCCATATTTTCTATTATCTTTCTCGAAAATTTCACAAAATCACTGATACAGGTGGTGGAAAATGTCAATTTAAAAAGGAGGCAGATGGTGCTTTCTTGTTCTATTAGGTACAAAATATAAGGTATATTTCAAAGGAAAAAATAAATTAAGTGTTGTTTGTAGTTACAACATTCCCATTACTGAATGTTTGGGAATGACTTAATAGAGCCAAATTGTTTCTTACTGATAAAACTGTAAATTTTGAAAAGACTATGAGGCATGTGAATTTTAAATATACTAATTATAATTATATCAATATGTTGATAATAGAGACTGCTGTTTCAGTATGTAATTTTGCTTAATGTTTCAGGGCTACACTCAAAACTGAACTCAGGTTTTACTTCTAGTTCCAAACTCAAGAATCACTCTGGGTGAAGCTCAGAGGAACATATGGATTATTGAAGATACAACCTTTGTTTTCTGCATGCAATGCAAGCCCCATATCTGCTATACTATCTCTCTGATCCCTAAGATTTAAATTGTAATTAGAATCAAAATATAAGCATATAGTTTTGGTCAGGGTAATTTGTTATAAAAACAAATAAAATTTTATAAAAGTTCTTATAGGTATAGGGGCCCAGGAGATAGCATGGAGGTAAGGCATTTGCCTTTCATGCAAAAGGTCATCGGTTCGAATCCCGGTGCCCCATATGGTCCCCCGTGCCTGCCAGGAGCAATTTCTGAGCATGGAGCCAGGAGTAACCCCTGAGCACTGCTGGGTGTGACCCAAAAACCAAAAAAAAAAAAAAAAGTTCTTATAGGTATAAATATATCTATGTCATTGTAATTATTTTTCATTGACAATAAATTGGAAATGTATTAACAGATAACAAAATCTGTGGAATTAATTGGCAAGTGCATTTATTTTTATAGAACACATATTGAAATATAATAGGTTTTACAGATTAACTAAATAGTATTTGAAAGATAAGAATTGTACTCTATATTTTAATCAAAGATCTTTTGCAAATACTAAAACATAGCTTACACAATGTAAAACATATTAGGTAATTAAATCTAAACAAGTGTCATTATATATTATATACAATGTAAATGTTAGCACTTAAAATAGGTTATTATTTATTTTTCTTTATATATTTATTGGTTATATATTTAAAAATAACAAAACAATAGTAATTCTACTGGATCTTTGTTTCTTGCTTTTATTCATCAAAAATATTTCTTTTTGATAGTAGCTAGATAGTAGCTAGATTAAAGAACAGATAGTCGCTATCCTTTCACTATTAGAAACTTAATTATCACTCTTTTCTTCTGAAAATAATTGCAAATTGTGTTTTTTCCTTGTCATTGATGCATATTATAATTTAAGGGAAATTGGCAGGATGTATCTGAGATTTTGACTCTGCAGTTTGAAGATATTTTGTATATGCCGGATAGAGGCAGGTGGCAGGATGCAAATCCAAAACTATATCCATTATGTTCATTTACTTTACCATGTAGAAAGCACAGATGTTAACTATATAAAAACAAGGTGGTTTTTATTGTAATCACCTGCTGTTAGGGTCCCTCCTGGCACAGTGGCCAAATGGATTCTTGTTTCCTTCTCATTTACAAGGTGTTCGTTACTTGATGGTTCAAAGCAAACCTGAATATTGTTTTTTTATTCATAAGAAATACTTGGAATAAAATAATTTGAAGAAAAATTCAAGATATTTAGATTTGTATACATCACAGTTAATTGTATATATTCATTATAATGTAGTTGTGTTCATTTTCAGTTTAAATACTAGCCCTCTCAGACTTTATATTTTGATTTGTTATGGTTTAGACAAAAAGTTTTTCTATTCACTGAAGACTGTGAAAAAATATGATTACATACATTTAAAAATTTTAACTCATAACCCACAAAATAAAAAAATATTATGACTAAAATTTTTCTCTAAATAGTAGTAATATATATTCATTTACAATTAAATAGCAGAACTGATAATTACATATCAATATTTATATATGACATTGTCATATGTAACATATCTATCATTTATATACTGTATACACATAATGCAAAATTTTTTTCATTAATATACTAACCAGATGTTGAATCCTCAAATCCTTAATCTAAAATGTACAGAATCTATCACTGGAACATATTCTTTTAAGGTCATTATTTTCCTATGACGTTTATCCTTTTTTTTAATATTATACTAGTTTCATTGTCATTTATACCAACAGAATATGAAAGTCCATTCCTTTCTTGACTTCAATCTCCTCTGTAAGTGCAGAAGAATAGGGCTTGTATTGTTATTCTCCAGACTCAAATTTGACTTTAACTTGATTTGCCAGGCTTAACTACTATGCGTCATGAGAAATATTTGTCTCATTCCTATTGTTCTCCTTGTCTGTTTTTATGCATATCACATTTATAAAACACGTTTATATAATTAGTTTTATACTAATATTATTGTTATTATGACTACTATAAGTAAAGTAAGATACAGACTACAAACTTGAGCATTCCAAATTACAATAAAACAATTTGGTAAGTGTAATTATTAATATATGTCCTAGAAAGGTTAACAATGTTTAACTACTCAAAATAGAGTCTGGTGTAAGAAATCACACATTTTAAATTCTTATTTAACTTTTCTATGAGATAAATGCCTTTATAGATTAATAAAATACATTTAAAATATATTTAGATTAAAATATTTAAGATAAAAACCCTAATAGTTCATATCTAACTTTGTTAACTTTAATAAAACCTATATTTAATTGATATCCTTCTTAAAATGTTCAAAGTTATAACCTTTCCAATTTATAAGCACTCTACTTTATAAACTATCCTTTCATTGCTAATAACTATGACTATGAAAAATGGTTTTAAAGCACATTAAAGAGTATCAGAGATAATACAGTAGGTAAGGTCCTTGTCTTGCACAAAACTCACCTGGATTAAGTTTCTTGCATCCCATACAATCTTCTAGGCATAGAGCCAGTAATAACCCCTGGGTGACCCTAAAGCAAAGACAGGCCAACAAAAAACCAAAAGAGCAACAAAACACTACACAAAATTTGTTTAGTCCTAGAACAGAAAAATGATTAGGGTGGTTCAAATCGGTTATGCCTGGGCACAAAAAGTATTTAGGTTTTGTTTTTGTTTGGGTTTTATTATGAATTTATTGTTTGAAAGGGTTATTTACTATGGCATATTAGGACCTAATGTTTCATTCATTTTATAGTTTCATCATTTAAGTATAAAATTTCAGAATATCCCTTTTCACCTCTATTATATTAATGAAGAAATAACAATTGATTTCACTTACAAAGAAGTCATCATCCAGATCAAGAATTATCAGACTGCATATTTGCTAATTTTTTTCTCTCCTTGCGTTTTTTTGGGGGGAGGGGGACAAACAAGGCTATGCTCAAGTGTACCTTGATCTGTGCTCAGAATTTACTACTGGCAGCCTCTAAGGACCATATGGAATGCCAGACATTGAACCTGTGTTAGTTACTTGCAAGGCAAGAGCCATACCTGCTGTGCTATCGTGAAGGGCCCACTTTTAGTAATTTTCTTTGAGATAATCTCCATCACTAAATCATAAACCCCTACACAAAACTTCTCCTCCCTCACTCCTTTCTTTCTTTCTTTCTTTCTTTCTTTCTTTCTTTCTTTCTTTCTTTCTTTCTTTCTTTCTTTCTTTCTTTCTTTCTTTCTTTCTTTCTTCCTTTCTTTCTTCTCTTTCTTTCTTTCTTTCTTTCTTTCTTTCTTTCTTT
>PVKC010002711.1:0-42077 GCA_004027635.1 Crocidura indochinensis
TTCTTTCTTTTTTGCCCAACATGTGGTTTGTCTTGTGGTATACCCCATGTTTATTGGAGAAGAATATATATTCAGCTTTTGAGGGAAGAAAAGCCCTATATATCTATTTAGCCACTCTCTTCCATTTCTTCTTTCAAACCAGTATATCTTTGTTGAGTTTTAGCTGGTTGATCTATCTAGAGGATTGAAGTCTCCTACTGTTATTGTGTTGCTATTAATGCCTTTCTTTAAGTCCATTAGCAGTTATTTTAAGTATTTTGCTGGCCTCTTATTGCATATATTAAAGGAGTATGATTTCTTTTGATGTATACATCCCTTGATTATTAAGTAAAAATGACTGTGTCTGTCTCTTATAACCTTTGTTTTTTTTTTTTTTGTTTGTTTTTGGGCCACACCCGGTGATGCTCAGGGGTTACTTCTGGCTATGCGCTCAGAAGTCGCTCCTGGCTTGGGGGACCATATGGGAAACCGGGGGATTGAACTGCGGTCCGTCCTAGGCTAGCGCAGGCAAGGCAGGCACCTTACTTCCAGTGCCACCACCCGGCCCTCTTATAACCTTTATTTAGGCTAAAGTCTGTTTCATCTTTTATTAGTATGGCCACCCCAGATTTTTTTAAATATTTTTTTTAATTTTTAATTATGAGAACAAAGATGCAAAAAAGAGGACAAGGTAAGGTTACAGTGGACGGACAATCACTCATAACATAATTCTCAGAAGTCCCCTTGCTGATATGTTAACTTTGAACTTTCGGCCAACGAACATTAAGATAAATAAAACAGAATCCATGTACAATTACTTTGTGTTTCAAGTCCCCAGATTATAATATTATAATGTTTCTTAACAGCACACAAGGCTATCTAAAGCCATAAAACTTATGTAGCTCCTTAAACATTAGAGGCATGCTATTTTTTAACATTTCCATGTACATGCATATTAGTTTAAGTTAACCTCAAAAATTTAAGTGGGCTTTTTCGTAAGGATTAGAGTCAAAGGAGCACAGTAAAGAACGGTGTTAGAATGGCAATTATTGTTTGCTTACGCCCACCAAAATATGAGGGACATGGAAAGAAATAACCTTGGCCTAATACAAAGAGATCCTATCCCTGAAGTTTCCTGGCATAAGACCAACTCTAGGCTCCAGGGAAGCTAGATAGTCCAATCCAATACATTGTAGTGCCAACACACTTTTATTTTTTACACAGTCTCTGTTGTTGGTATCATGTTTCCGTATCAAAGATCCTTGAATCTGCATATCCTGCATTGAAGTCAGGATGTGGAACATCCTCCTGCCTCACCTCATAATTAAAGGGCAATGCACGAAGCCCTATCCAGTAAGCAGGTCCTTGTTGTTGTTATTCTTCTCACTGTTAAGGGAAGACTCTTCTGAACAGTTCGATGTCTGAGCAGTGGTAGGGTCTTCTGTGGTAGAGGATTGCTTCCTGGTGATGTTATAGAGAACTTGGATGTTTCGTGGATGGCTTCCATGGTTCAGAGGTGAATGGATAATGCCCTTTCTTCTGAGGCCTGTGCCAGGTCATTATGTCAGTGTTCAGGGTATAACGTCCCTTTACACTACAAGATTTGTGTATTCCAATCTCTATTAAATAAGATCCTATTTGTATGTATAGTATTTTCCCATTTTAATGTGCCTATGCAAAAAAGGTACAATGCCACGTGGTGTTATTGGCGAATATGGGGAGCACAAGAACAAGTCCAACAAACTCAATGACATGGTTCAATCAAAAGCGTTAACTGGGGGACTCTATCACCAGAGTTGCTTATTGAACAACTCATAAAGAGAAGATAAAAAGTGGTGAGAACCGTCTCCGTCAAGAGAATATTTAGTAAGATTTATAGATGTCAAAGAATAAACACATAGAATATTCGAAAGAAAAACATGTCCATTGTATGTCTTTTAAAATAGTTCGGGGTTGTTAAACACAATACATGGTGTTGGTCTGTGATTAGGATTGTGAAGTACTGAAGTTAAAAAGAGTAATGTGGGGGCCCAGGAGATAGCATGGAGGTAAGATGTTTGCCTTTCATGTAAAAGGTCATTGGTTCGAATCCCGGTGCCCCATATGGTCCCCCGTGCCTGCCAGGAGCAATTTCTGAGCATGGAGCCAGGAGTAACCCCTGAGCACTGCCGGGTGTGACCTAAAAAAAAAAAAAAAGAAAAAAAAAAAGAGTAATGTGGATTAGTGGTGTTTGGGAGGGTAAGACTAAAGGAGTAAAAATTAAGCTTTGTAAGGGAGTGGGAAAGGGCAGAATTCAAATAGACATTCTGTATACACAAACAATAACATAAGGATGGGGAATATTCTTAATATATGCTAACGCCCATACGCGATTTCCACCCCAGAAGGCCTGGAGGCCGGGGGCCAAAGAGGGGACAGCTAGATGCCTATCAAGGCCCCCAGCACAGCCAAGTTAGAGAGAAGGCCTTCCACATAGGGCTTCCCCAAACCCCATGCTTGGTAGACCCTGCCTCCAGCTCAAGAGAGGATAGAGAGCCAGAAGCCAGGATCCGCCCGCCCCACACCCTGCGTCCTTCCCACCCCAGAGCTAGGGGAAGGACGGGGAAAACTTGGGACCCCATCTAGGAGAGGATCCCCCCCCCCCCTGACACCCACCTGGTCTGGCTGCCTGGGCTGCCACCCCAGAAGGCCTGGAGGTCGGGGCCGAAGAGGGAACAGCTAGGAGCCTATCAAGGCCCCCAGCATACCCAAGTTAGAGAGAAGGCCTTCCACATGGGGCTTCCCCAAACCCCATGCTGGGTATCGCCACCCCAGATTATTTAATTGAGTTATTTGCTAGAAGGTTTGTCCTCCAACTATTGACTTAGAGTCTATGTTTGCAATGTCTATTTAAATATGCTTAAATATGTCTTTGAAAGGCAGCAGAATGTTGGATTCAATTTTCTGATCCATATTGCCACTCTGTGTCTCTTAACTTGTGCGTTTAGTCTGTTAATGTTGAAAGAGATTGTCGTCGTGGGATTTTGTGCTGCTGTTTTGTACAAGTTTTGTGTGTTTGTGCCTTAAAGTAGATCCTTCAATTCTTTAAGGTTTGGTTTTGAGTCAGTAGAGTTTCTGAGTTGTTTTTATCTGTGAAGTTGTGTGTCCTTCAAACCTACATGAAAGTCTTGCTGGGTGAAGTATTGGTGACGCATTCATATCCTTGAGGTTTTTTAAAACATTTTATTGAGACCATTGTGCATTTTAAGTCCTTCATAGTTGTATTGCAGGCATATAGTGACCGTGAATTAGGACCATTCCCACCACCAGTGTCAACGACCTTCCACCACCAAAGTTCCCAGCATGCATCCCATACCTCTGCCCTTAGCCCCCTGGTCTCCCAGTGTAACAGGTCCATTATATGTTTAAGTTGTAGATTGGGTCTCTTGATCTGCTGTTCTTTTCTACTGTCTTTGACTATTTTGGCTTAGGTATTTTGTTCTTTTTTTTTTTCCATCAGTGTACCTGAGGCCACTTGGCCCCTGGCCCCATCCTCTGTTTTCTTTCTTTTCTCAATTTGTAAAAATGTAGAAATGTTAGGTAAAATAAAGTATTTCATGTTGCTAGGTTCTATGAAAAAGGTAGACTCTCCTATCAAGAAGCTATTAAAAAAAGGTGTGTGTGTGTGTGGCTTTTTTTTTTTTTTTTTTTTTTTTTTTTTTTTTTTTGTGTAGGTGTAGCAAACATCGGGGGAAATTAGAAAGTAAATACCCTTGGCCTAAGAAAGAGGATGTCTCTACCCATCAAGCATATTGCTATCAGATTGACTGCAGGCTCTGAATATAGGCTCCAGGCATCCTAACTGTCTAACCCCAAGGTCTTTCTAAATGGTTCCATAAAAAGTTCTACTCAATTGTGGTAGTCACAGTCAGGCTTCTGTAATTAAAGATCTTGGTTTTTGCATAAATTCTATGTCAAGGTGTCACGGAACATCTTCTGGTCTTCTGATTTCATTTCACCAGTAGAGGAATCTGCCCTTAGATCAAATTGTTGCTGTTACCTCATCAGTTTCCTAGTCATCAGGAATTTATCCTGGAGCAAGTTGGTGCTAGGGCATCATTAAGACCTCCCCTAACACTATATATACCACTGTATACCTGCCATATTTCTCTGGCCCCAATTTTATTTATTTTTTGGTTTTTGGGTCACACCTGGCAGTGCTCAGGGGTTATTCCTGGCTCCACGCTCAGAAATCGCTCCTGGCAGGCTCGGGGGTGGAGGCGGGGGGTGGGGGAGGAGGACAGGGACCATATAGGACGCTGCAATTCGAACCAGTGACCTTCTGCATAAAAGGCAAATGCCTTACCTCCATGCTATCTCTCTGGCCACCCAATTTTTCTTATTTGAACACTGTGGTTACTCAGAATATGTTTCCCCCCCCCACAGATAAAGTTGTTCCTGATTGAGTTAGTTATACAATTTATAACAAACTTCACCAGTGCACATCTGCCACTGATATCCCCAGTTTCCCTTTCCCTTAAAGAATGGAGAATATCCCATGTGCTTTGGAGATATTATATATTTATATATCAATATTATACATATATATACTAAGCTGCTGTAACATTTCTTTTTTTCAGAGCTAGTATATCTTTGCTATTTAGCATGGTTGACCTATCAAGGGGTGAAGTTGAAGTCTCCCAACTATTTTTTTTTTTTTTTTGGTTTTTGGGTCACACCCTGCAGTGCTCAGGAGTTACTCCTGGCTCCATGCTCAGAAATTGCTCCTGGCAGGCACGGGGGACCATATGGGGCACTGGGATTTGAACCGATGACCTTTTGCATGAAAGGCAAACGTCTTACCTCCATGCTATCTCCTGGGCCCCCTCCCAACTATTATTTTGTTACTATTGATGTTTTTCTTTGACAGTCTATCAGCAATTGTTTCAAATATTTTGATTGCCCTTTTTTGATTCCTTATAAATTTAGAAGTGTGATTTATTCCTGGTGTACATATATCCCTTGATTATTAAGAATCATCCATCTCTGTCTCATAACCTTTTGGGGGGCAATACTGGTGATGCTCAGGGGTTATTCATGGCTCTGTGCTCAGAAATTGCTCCTACCAGGGTCAATGGACCATATGGAATGCTGGTGATCAAATCTGGGTTTGTCCTGGATCAGCAGTGTGCAAGCAAACACCCAACCTCTGGCCTTATAACCTTTTTAGGGCTAATGACCCTGTTGACTGTTATTAGTATGGCCACCACAGACTTTTTATGGTGAATGATTTTTAATCATTTAAAACTATTAAATGATTTTAATCTTAATCATTTAATCATTTGATGTTTGAATGATTGTCCTCCAACCTTTGTTTGCTCTGACTATTCAAACGTGTTTTTTACAGGTAGCAAATTTTGGATTCAATTTTTGGTTCATTTTGCCACTCTGTCTCTTAACTGGTAAATTTAGTCTATTGATGTTGAGAGAGAGATTATCATCATGCTATTGTCACCTTTTTGTAGGAGTTTGTTGTGTTTGTTTTTTTTTCTTTTTTTTTTATCTTTGCAACACCCCCTTCACCAGTGCAACATTCCCACCACCAATGTCCCAAATCTCCCTCCCTCCCAACCCACCCCCACCTGTACTCCAGACAGGTTTTCCAGTTCTCTCATTCATTCACATGATTAAGGTAGTTGTCTGTGTAGTTGTTTCTATAATTGTACTCATCACTCTTTGAGGTGAGCTTCATGAAGTGAGCTAAAAGTTCCATCCCTCCTCCCATTGTCTCTGAGGATTGGTGCAAAAATAACTTTTATTTTTCTCAGAACCCATAGATGAGTGAGACTATTCTGCGTCTCTCTCTCTCTCCCTCTGACTTATTTCACTCAGCATGGTAGATTCCATATACATCCATGTATAGGAAAATTTCATGACTTCATCTCTCCTGACGGCTGCATAATATTCCATTGTGTATATGTACCACAGTTTCTTTAGCCATTCATCTGTTGAAGTGCATCTTGGTTATTTCCAGAGCCTGGCTATTGTGAATAGAGCTGCAATAAATATAGGTGTGAGGAAGGGGTTTTTGTATTGTATTCTTGTGTTCTTAGGGTATATGCCTAGGAGTGGAATAGCTGGGACGATTGGGAGCTCAATTTCTAGATTTTGGAGAAATCTCCATATTGCTTTCCATAGAGGTTGAACTAGACGGCATTCCCACTAGCAGTGGATAAGAGTTCCTTTCTCTCCACATCCCCGCCAGCACCGATTGTTCTCATTCTTTGTGATGTGTGCCAATCTCTGTGTTGTGAGGTGATCTCTGGTTGTTTTGATTTGCATCTCCCTGATGATTAGTAATGTGGAGCATTTTTTCATGTGCCTTTTGGCCATTTGTATTTCTTTTTTATCAAAGTGTCTTCATTTCTTCTCCCCATTTTTTGATGGGATTAGATGTTTTTTTCTTGTAAAGTTCTGTCAGTGCCTTGTATATTTTGGATATTAGCCCCTTATCTGATGGGTGTTGGGTGAATAGTTTCTCCCACTCGGTGGGTGACTCTTGTATCCTAGGCACTATTTCTTTTGAGGTGCAGAAGCTTCTCAGTTTAATGTATTCCCATCTGTTGATCTCTGCTTCCACTTGTTTGGAAAGTGTAGTTACCTCCTTGAAGATGCCTTTCATCTCAATGTCATGGAGTGTTTTACCGACGTGTTGTTCTATATACCTTATGGTATTAGGTCTGATATCGAGGTCTTTAATCCATTTGGATTTTACCTTCGTACATGATGTTAACTGGGGGTCTATGTTCGCTTTTTTGCAAGTGGTTAACCAGTTCTGCCAGCACCACTTGTTGAAGAGGTTTTCTCTGCTCCACTTAGGATTTCTTGCTCCTTTGTCAAAAATTAGGTACTTGTATGTCTGGGGGACAATGTCTGAGAATTCAAGCCTATTCCACTGATCCGAAGGTCTGTCTTTATTCAAATACCATGCTGTTTTGATAACTATTGCTTTGTAGTAGAGTTTAAAGTTGGGGGAAGTAATGCCTCCCATTTTCCTTTTCCCTAGTAGTGCTTTATCTATTCTAGGGTGTTTATTGTTCCAGATGAACTTCATAAGTGCTTGATCCACTTCTTTGAAGCATGTCATGGGTATCTTTATAGGGATGGCATTAAATCTGTATAATGCTTTGGGGGAGTATTGCCATTTTAATGATGTTAATCCTGCCAATCTATGAACAAGGTATGTGTTTCCATTTCCATGTGTCCTCTCTTATTTCTTGGAGGAGGGCTTTATAGTTTTCTTTGTATAGGTCCTTCGTGTCTTTGGTCAAGTTGACTCCAAGATATTTGATTTTGTGTGGTGCTATTGTGAATGGGATTACCTTCTTGACTTCCTTCTCTTCCCTATCATTATTGGTGTATAGAAAGGCCATTGATTTCTGTGTGTTAATTTTGCAGCCTGCCACCTTGCTATAGGAGTCTATTGTTTCTAGAAGCTTTTTGGTAGTCGTTAGGGTTTTCTAGGTAGACTATCATATCGTCTGCAAACAATGAGAGCTTGACTTCTTCCTTTCCTATCTGGATTTCCTTGATATCCTTTTCTTGCCTGATTACTATAGCAAGAACTTCCAGTACTATGTTGAAGAGGAGTGGTGAGAGCAGACAGTCTTGTCTTGTACCAGAATTTAGAGGAAATGTTTTTCGTTTTTCTCCATTAAGGATAATATTTGCCACTGTCTTGTGGTAGATGGCTTCAACTAGATTGAGAAAGGTTCCTTCCATTCCTATCTTGCTGAGAATTTTGATTAAGAATGGGTGTTGGACCTTATCAAATGCTTTCTCTTGGTCTATTGATATGATCATGTGGTTATTATTTTTCTTCTTGTTGATATTGTGTATGATGTTGATAGATTTACGGATATTAAACCATCCTTGCATTCCTGGAATGAAACCTACTTTATCGTGGTGTATGACCTTCTTGATGACGCATTGTATCCTATTGGCCAGGATTTTGTTGAAGATCTTTGCATCGGTATTCATCAGGGATATTGGTCTGTAATTTTCTTTTTTGGCAGCATCTCTGTCCCGTTTTGGTATCAAGGTGATGTTGGCTTCATAAAAGCTGTTTGGGAGTATTCCCGTCTTTTCAATTTCATGGAACAGTCTGGCTAGGATTGGTACTAGCTCCTCTTGAAAGATTTGAAAAAATTCTTTAAGAAATCCATCTGGGCCTGGGCTTTTCTTTTTGGGCAGATGTTTGATTACAACTTCAACTTCCTCAGTGGTGATGGGGGCGTTTAGATATTCTACCTCCTCCTTATTTAAATGTGGAAGGTTATATGTGTCCAAGAATTTTTCTATTTCTTCCAGGTTCTCATGTTTAGTTGCATAAAGTGTCTAGAAGTAGTTTCTGATTACCCTTTGGATCTCTGCAGTATCTGTTGTGATCTCCCCCTTTTCATTTCTAATAAGGGTTATCAGATATCTCTTTCTTTGTGAGTTTTGCCAATGTCCTATCAATCTTGTTTATTTTTTCAAAGAACCAGCTTCTGCTTTCGTTGATCTTTTGGATTGATTTTCGGTTTTCCATATTATTGAGTTCTGCTTTCAGCTTTGTTATTTCCTTCTGTATCCCTATTTTTGGTTCCTTTTGTTGATTATTTTCTAAGTTTTTGAGCTGCATCATTAGGTTATTCAGGTATGCCCCTTCCTTCCTGATGTGTGCTTGTAGAGCTATACATTTTCCTCTCAGTACCGCTTTTGCTGTGTCCCATAGATTCTGGAGGTTGTGTCTTCATTATCATTTGTTTCCAGGAAAGTTTTGATTTCCTATTTGATTTGATCTCGGACCCACTGGTTGTTCAGTAGCAGAGTGTTTAATTTCCAGTTGTTAATGTTTTTCTTCTCTGTGGCTTTGTAGTTCACATCTAATTTCAGAACCTTGTGGTCGGCAAAGGTAGCTTGCAAGATTTCTATCCTCTTGATTTTATGGAGGTATGTTTTATGTGTCAGCATGTAGTCTATCCTGGAGAATGACCCATGTACATTGGAGAAGAATGTGTATCTAGATTTTTTGGGATGGAGTGTCCTATATACATCTACTAGTGCTCTTTCTTCCATTTCTCTGTTTAGAAGTAGTATGTTTTTGTTGGGTTTCAGTCTGGTTGACCTATCAAGTGTTGATAGGGCTGTGTTGAGGTCTCCCATAATTATTGTGTTATCATTGATTTCTTCTTTCAGATTTGTCAGTAACTGTATTAAATAATTTGCTGGTCTCTCATTGGGTGCATATATATTTAATAGTCTGATTTCTTCCTCTTGCACATATCCCTTGATTAGAACAAAGCGTCCATCTTTGTCCCTTACCACTTTTCTGAGTATAAAATTGGCGTCATCAGATATTAATATGGCCAGCCCAGCTTTTTTGAGGGTATTATTTGCTTGTAAGATTTTCTTCCAGCCTTTGATATTAAGTGTATGTTTGTTCTGACTATTCAGATGCGTTTCTTGTAGGCAGCAGAAGGTTGGATTCATCTTTTTGACCCACTTTGCCACTCTGTGTCTTTGTTGTTTTTGTTTTGTCTGCTTTGTCTTAACGTAGAGTGTTTAGTTCTTTTAAGGTTGGTTTTGAGTCTAATGTTTTTGAGCTGTTGTCTATCTTTAAGCTGTGTATTCTTCTTTCAAACCTGAAGGAAAGTCTGGCTGGGTGAAGTGTTCTTGTGACATTTTCATTTTGTTGATTTTTTTTTCCTTTATATCAGCCACTGCCTTCATGCATGGATGGTTCTTGTGATAAATCTGTTATAAATCTTAACGATGATTCTTTGTATGTAATTACTCTTTCTGATCTTTCTGCTTTAACTATTCTATCCTTCTCTGTGATTTTCATCATTGTGACCAGGATGTGCCTTGAGGGGCTTTATTTGGGATCTCTTTTAGCTGGTACTCTTGGAGCATCCATGATGTGTTTGCATGCACTCTTTTGCTTTGGGAACTTATCAACAACTCTATCCTTTAGTCTTTATTTTAAATGGGGATTTTCTTCCTGGGTCTGACTCTCATGATACTTTTATTGTTTCTATTGAGTTTATCCCATAGATCTATTGTCATCAGTTTGCTTTCTTTGAGGATTTTCCCCCCATCTTCTGATTGTTTATTTTAAGGCTGTTTTACAGTTACTTCTGTTATAGGGAGGTGTATGCAGCTTATCTTGCTTGCAGATCATTGTTTCTGTCCTTAGTAGCTTTATTCTGTTGGTGAGGCTTTTCAGTGAGGTTTTCATTTAGCTTATCATGTTTTTTAGTCCTGATATTTCAGTTTGAAGTTTTCTCATTTCTACTCTTATATCCTCTTGAGACTTATGGGCTGTCTGTTCCATGGCTTCTTCGAGTTTTTCTTTTGTTTGTTTGTTTGTTTGTTTTTGGGCCACATCCGGTGCTGCTCATGGGTTACTCCTGGCTCTGTGCTCAGAAATTGTTTCTGGCTCTGGTGACCATATGGGACGCCAGGGGATCGAACCCTGGTCTGTCCCGGGTCAGCTGCAGGCAAGGCAAACACGCTACCACTGTGCCATCACTCCAGGCCCTTTCAGTTTTTTGAACAGAATTAACATTTCTTCTATAAAGTCCTGATTAGACAGTTTATGTAGTTGACTGATTTTGCTTGGGTCTTCAGAACTAGCATCTTCAGTCACAAGGTTTTGGCAGGGTACTGTGAAATCATAGATTACAGTCTCAGTGAGGGAGAGGGATTCATATGCCCTCAATCTGGGTAGGACAAGAGGTACGAATTTGGCAGCAATTCTGACACAGGAAATTTTGCACATAGTATTGGCAAAAAAGAACAGGTCAGGAACTCACATCACAAGCTATTCACCCACAAGCCAGTCGCTTCTCCATATGGAAAGTTTAGTTAAGATGGCAGCTTCTCTTTTGGGCCTCCCAAACAACCTTTATTGAGAAGACAAAGCCCCCTCTTCAAGGGCGGGGACATGTCCAAATGAAAACCGAAGCCAGCTAGTACCAACAAATGAAAACTGGCTAGTACCAGGGTACTAGCATTGTTTTCCCATTATGACAATTGTAGTGTGGTGCCTTTTTTTTCCCCTAATGTGTTCTGGTGGGGGTTCTTGAATAGAAGAAATGAGTGGCCCTGGAGTGAAGTGGTGCAGTCATGTATTTGGCTGAGCTTACACACCTCAGTTCAGTTCAAAATGGCATTGTTTAAAGTCTGAACTGTGCCCACAGCCCATAACCGTTCCCCCTACTATTGCTCAACAGTCTTTTTTGTTTTTCTTCTGGCTATGATTTTGTCATATTAGATTTTACAGCCTAATGCTTTGATTAAAGCATTTACTGTGAAATTTGTGCTTAAAGATAGCCTCCATTGCTGAGGAGTATTTATCCAGCAAATATAAAATTGAAGCTAGGGGCCGGAAAGATAGCATGGAGGTAAAGGTTTTTGCCCTGCATGCAGAAGGACGGTGGTTCGTATCCCGGCACCCCGTATGGTCCCCCGAGCCTACCAGGAGCGATTTCTGAGCGTAGAGCCAGGAGGAACCCCTGAGCGCTGCCGGGTGTGAACCAAAAAACAAAAATAAAAAATAAAAAAAAATAAAGTTGAAGCTAAACTTAAGATTGGCAATATTTGGGCTGGTTGAAACATTGGAGATAGCATAGAGACATTTTTTTTTTTTTTTTTTTTGGTTTTTGGGCCACACCCTGTGACGCTCAGCAGTTACTCCTGGCTATGCGTTCAGAAATCTCTCCTGGCTTGGGGGACCATATAGGATGCCAGGGATTGAACCGAGGTCAATCCTGTATCAGCCATGTGCAAGGCAAACACCCCACTGCTGCACTATTTCTCTGGCCCAGAATAGAGACATTGAGAAAAACCATTGGCAAGATAAAAAGTCTAACAAGATTCCAAATTAGCTGGAGTGGATGGTGTTAGGAGGAACATTTCTTTCCTATTTGTAATGTCTTTGTTTTTCTTTTAATAAACTTTTGAAATGAATAACCATGAGCTATAGTTACAAAGTTGTTCATGTTTCAACTTTATTTACAGTATAACTTACAGTATTCAACATCTGTTCCTTCACCAGTGTATATTTCCCAACACCTGTGTTTTCTCTCTCTTTCTCTCATCTCTGTATGTGTAGAAGAGCTCTCTCTCTTCTCCCTCCCCCTTTTTCAGACTCTGATAGCACTATTGTTACCACAGGATATCATGTATATCACTTTACCTCCTTTTAGCACCCACTTCTTGTTCAGAGTGATATCCTGACTTCTCTGCCCTAACTGAACTTTCTGCTATTGTGGCAAGCTTCCTAACATGGGCTGGTGTTCCTGGGCCTTGTCTCTATTGTCTTTGGATATTAATACCATAGTTTTTTTTTTTAACATCCCATATATGCATGAGATCAATCTAAGTCTTTTTTTTTTTTTTTATCTGCTCATGTGTTCTTGGGCATTTTTTTTTTTTTTTCTAGATTTTGGCTATTGTGAATAGTGCTGCATGAACATAAGAATGCAGCTGTCTTTTTCTGCATTGTGTTTTTTTGGTCTCTAATGTGTATACCCAGGAATGGTATTGCTTGGACATATGGGGACTCAATTTGTAGTTTTTTTTGAGGATTATCCATATTGTTCTCCAAAAAGACTGGATCAATTGCCATTTCCAGCAGTTAATAAGAATTCTTTTCTCCCTGCATCAATGCCAGCACTGGTGTTCTTGTTCTTTGTGATGTATGCCAGTCTCTGTGGTGTGAGATAATACCTCTTTGTTATTTTGATTTGCAGCTCCCCAATGATTAATGATGTGGAGCATTTTTAAAGCAAAGCTTTAAACTAAGAAGCTTCCTTTTGCAAAGGAAATAGTGACCAGGATTCAAAGAAACTGTTCACCCAATACCCATCTGATAAGGGGTTAATATCTAAGATATAGAAGGCACTGATAGAATTTAACAAGAGAAAAACATTTAATCCCATCCAAACATGGGAAGAACTGATTAATAGAAACATTCGCTAAGAAGAAATATAGATGGTCTAATAGTGCCTTTCTTTTGGAGACACTGATACTACTTTTAACATTTCTGGTCACTTTACTTGAACTCATTCTTACCTTGCACATGACAGACTGATTCCCCAAAGGCAGAGCCAGGAATAAGTCCTGAGCACCACTCAGAGTATGGCTTAACAAAATAAAAATTAGGGGGCCAGAGAGATAACATGAAGGTAGAGTGTTTCCTTGAATGCAGAAGGATGGTGGTTTGAATCCCCGCATCCCATATGGTCCTCTGAGCCTGCCAGGAGCGATTTCTAAGCATAGAGCCAGAAGTAACCCCTGAGCGCCGCCAGGTGTGACCTAAAAACCAAAAATAAAATAAAATAAAATAAATTAAAAGTGTGAAACACAACAAAACAATTTCTATCCTAGAGGAAATGAAGTGACCTATTCTGGTAGAATTGGGAAAAACGGAAGAACAGAAGATGCATGTGCTGTGCTTAGTGTTTTTTTTTTTTTTTTTTCTTTTCTCTCTATTAGGCCTTAAGTCTCACTTTGGGATAATACTTTCTATTCTGGGAGCTTTGACCTGGTCTAACATTCTGTGTAACCCTAAGCTTAGTTTTGGGATTTGATTTTCAGGTACTTTTGATTCCTAATTAAGTACTTAATAAATCAGTAATAATGGTGATACTTTAGTCTTCTATCTTAATTCTGAACATAGAAAGTATCCTCATTTTATTTTCTATGTTTAGAATTGGACTAGACTAGGTAAGTCTTCCATTTTTCTTTCTCAGACCCTCAAAACCTGGGAAGGAGTTAGCTTTGGTTAGATGGACGAAAAAGGAGATGGCGATGGCTTTGAAGAATTCCAGATATTTAGATGTTTAGGGCATGATGATGTTATAGAATTTCAAAATCATCTCTTTAGAGGCCAAATAATATGCTGAGATTGAAGTTAGCAGTCATGGAATTAGAAAATTGAAAGATGAAATAATATAAAGTTGCTTCTGGAGTGTGTTCAAGAATTGACTGCAGAGAACAAAAGATAGGTCTTTAGGGTGATAGGGTCTTTAACAAGCTTATTAAAGCTGGCTTTGATGGGGAGGGGCTCCATGGTAGCCTTATTTTCTGCCACTGGAGCAGAGTGGCAAAATCTGTCCTATATAATATATTTTGTTCCTAAGTTATAATGATTTTTTTAAACAAATAATAAAGAAATCTACTAGAGTTGCACAATGAATGGTTCTTCAAGCAGTATACTAGTATACACGTCTTTGTTGATTGTGATTTTCCTCTTGTCTCTATTATCTAGGTTTTTTTTCCTTTTATTTTATTTTATTTTATTTTTGATCAAAGTGGATTACATATCTTACATATCTTTCATAGTAATATTTTAGGTACATATTAACATCGAGTCAGGGGATTTCCCACCACTAAAGTTGACCTCCCTTCCCCTCATTCCCAGCATGCATCCGATAGTCCCCTCCTTTACCCCCTGGGCTGCTAATATAAGTGATCCTTCTTTTTGTATTATCTCCGTTTTTGTTTTTGCTTTAACTAAACATTTTAAAATATTCCAGCAAGTATCCAAGCACCATTGGGTATGGTCTGATGGTCACCTAACATTACTAGACATAGTCCTGAGTTTTTTTAAAAAAAAAAGGTAAATGATAGGAGTAGTAGATGGTATAACAGACTAAAGTTTATGCTTTGCAATGGATTTGAATGCCCAGCTCCACTTGATTCTCTGGTCATCACTGAGAATGTTTCTGGAGCACTAAGACTTGAGCTTTGACAGATGTGGTTAGATGTTGTCCAACCAACAAAATATTCATGCTAGCATATGCAGGATGAAATTTAACATCCCTTATATCTCATTCCATAGAGCCAGTGATATTATTGGAGGTCATTTTATGCCACATAGCATGTTCAACCACTGTCACACAGAAAATAAAATAGCCTGGGTGGTTTCTTTCTGTTTCTTGATTGACTTTTCTAGGACCAATGTGAATATGAGTTTGTGTATAAAGTAACGTCAAATTATTCTTTTCCTCCCTGGTTTCTCATCGTTCCTATTACACTAAAAATAAGATAGGGGGGTGGACAGCACATAGGACATTTGACTTGCACACCCTGGTTTGATCCCCAGCATCCAATTTGATCCCCCAAGCCTGCCAGTAATAATTCCTGAGTTCAGAGCTAGGAGTAACCTTTGAGCAGGACTGGGTGTTACTCAAACAGAAGAAGGAACAATAGGTAAGGATGTATCAGGGAACAGGGAGAAAAGGTTTCCAGGAGGCAACTACACTTGAATTGGGTGGGGCTAAAAATCAATTTTGGAAGGTAGATCTAGGAGGTCAGAGCCAGAAACACTTAAAAAACGGCTAATTGTCTGAGTCCCAACAATATGGATATGTTACCCTGCTCTTGTTTATGGAGCAAGGAAGAGAAGCTAGAAGCAAAGGATGTGAATGAAGCACGATCTTTATGATCAGGACATAAAAAGGCAGCAGGAGGTCAGGTTCTTGGTGAGGTGAAATTTTTGATGAGAAAACAACTGATGGAGAAATAGGAAATCAAAAGTCAATAGATTTTGTTGCTGGAACAAGATTCTTGAAATAAGGGAAATAAGAATCTAGTAAGAAAAGTCAGGGAAGGAAGAAAGATAAATTGAATAAAAGTTCACATATCCTGGAAAAGTCAAATAAGTAATATTTTGCATTAGATAAAAAATACCTTGTGATATTTATAAATACAATTTAAGAACTATATCTACTGGGGCTTCAGAGATAGTATAGGTATTTAGCACAGGCTTGCATGCTGCCAAGCTCAGTTAGTTAGGTTGCTGGCTCCACTGGGAATCACCTCTTAACTACAAAGTCAGAAGTAAACCTAAGCACAGCTGGGTTTAGTCCAAAAACAAAAACAAAACAAACAAAATATATATTAATGCTGTTAAGACATCCCTCCCATTTACTTTTTATTTTTGGTATATTACTTCTAAAATACTATTTTATAAATATTGTTATTAATTGTAAAATTATAGTTTAAAAATGAATGCTTAAAAATCTTCGTAACAATTAAAATATGATAATATAACACACAATATATCATGATATAGTAAAGCATATGCAAAACAATTTGGCACACAACAGGGATAAAAATAATTTTAAATAAATTTTCTTTTAATTGAACTGCTATTATAAAATAGGAATACATTGTGATTCTGAATTTTTATGAAGAACTTGGCAATTTATTACAACATCTGTTTCTGCATTTAATTTCTCTCCTTCCTTTTATAGATATTTACGTGCTTTTTTTTTTCTTCAAATGAGAAGACCTTTTTGTTTGCCACAAGAAAGCTATTATCCAGAATGTTAATGGGTTTTCAGCTATTAAGATGTAATGATATACCCTGAGTATTTAACTATAAATTTGAAAAATCTCTGTGAACAATCTCAAAGGAATACTTAGAATGCACTCCTGGTAAATTGGCTCATTTTCCTGTAATTTACTGGAAATGCTGATATGAGAGCAGTCCTAATGTGAAAAGTACATTAATCCCTGGAGTTATATTGTATGTATTAAATTATTGTTATAAAAGAAAAAATGTATGAGACCATTTAGACTTTATTCACTTTTGTTACTTAGAATCACAGTAGAGAAACAATCACTTTTCTTTGATGCTCAAAATTAGAAATAATAGATCAAATGTATCTTAAAACAAGAACACAGCAATGCTCAGTTACCCTTTTACATAACAATTGCTCTTTTCTAAAACAAAAACTGTTCTAGTTAAAGCAAAATTCTTTTGACTTTATGGAGGCACATTTTATTCCAATGGAGCCAAAATATTTTTAGAAACCTTTAATGTAACTTTCTTTAATGCCACTCAAAAAATGTGTCTGCCTTTTAGCCATGAGCTTCTTCTGCCTTACTGATGGATTATTTAAGGAGGTAGGAAAAGGCTTCAAGAACATATAGTAGGATCTTATATAGAACTTGTCTAATTGTGTTTTTCTTCTTTGCCAGAGGTCTGAAAATTGTGGATCCATAAAGTGTGACATCAGATATCTTTTGGTTCTCAGCCATTTATGATTCTAGAAGATCAAGGCAGTACAAAGCCTCTTATGAGATTGTAGTAGAGCACTTCAATCATAAGCCACATTATGGATATGAAGTTGGACTCCTCCCGAGATGACTTGCCGCTCATGGCCAATACCAGTGACATACTTGTGAAGCACTACGTACTTGATTTAGATGTGGATTTCAAAAGACAAATCATGGAGGGCACCATAGTGCTTTTCTTTGAATCTGAAAACAGATTCAGTCAGCAGTGTAGTTCCACTTTGGAAATCTACTTCTCAGAGCCAGAAGAAACCTTCAAATGCAGGAAACCTGAGCCCTGTCCTATTCCTGTGACATATACAAGGACCTGCTTATCTAAAACTGAATGTAATGATTTTGCATACTCTGGTAAAGGTGAAAAAGGTACTTTTGATAAAAATGGTAACCATGACAACCAGGAAGAGACTTCTGGGTTTTCTAGCTCAAAGCACTTTTGTGACACAGGGAGTCATGGTAGTGAAGATTTTTTGCTAGTGTTGGACTGCTGTGATTTGACTGTGTTAAAGGTTGAAGAGGTGGATGTTGCTGCTGTGCCAGGTATTAAAAAATGTGTAGAATCTCACGAGCTCACAGTTGATTCCAAGGAGCGTAGGAATCAGATTGTACATGAACTTGTGACTCTGCCTGCAGCTCGTTGGAGGGAGCAATTAGACTATTTTGCTCGCTGCAGCCAGGCTCCTGGCTGTGGGGAACTCCTATTTGACACTGACACTTGGAGTTTACAGATTAGGAAGCCAGGGGCTCAGACAGCCTCTGACTTCCCTCATGCCATCAGGATACAGTACAGCACCAAACCCCATGGGCAGTCAGTGACATGGACCTCAGATCAGAGTGGCAGGTAGGTTATTTTGGTACTCTTCATTCCCCTATCTGTTAAGTTCCCATACCAGGATATGAACCTTTAACATAGGTGACAGTTGTTTAAGGGTTGTTTAAATTGTTTTAAGGGTACTCCTTTTTCAGGTAGCAAGATTGGTACATCTTTCAATCAACTCATGATGCTAGTGCCCCTAAAGAAGGTCCAGGAATTCTAGTAGGATTGCTTCTCTTAAGTCATGATGCAAGATTACCTTCTCAGGACTCACTAGTTCTGAGTTTGGATATTGAGAAACCAGCCTAATGATTAAGTGCTGAGACAAATCTCTGCTGATGGCTTCCAGTGCTGTAGAGGGGAACACTATGTGTCTTTGATTCCACAATCAAAGAAGTCCTAAGAATTCCTTTATATTTTTAGGGAAGAATATACTAGTAACTGCAAGTTTGAGTTGGTGTGAAGCAGACAAGTTCTTCTAAATAAAGCTAGCTCTGACTTACAATATATACCTGCCTCTTTGGAGTACTGCTTCTCTGGAATTTTTCAATTGTCAGAAAATGTGAGCAGAAGCCCCAAAGCTCTAGAAAGATCTATGTATTTTTTTTGTTTGTTTGTTTTTTGGGCCACACCCAGCTGCACTCAGGAATTGTTTCTGGCTCTGTGCTCAGAAATCGCCCCTGGCAGGCTCTGGGGACCGTATGGGATGCTGGAAATTCAACTCAAGTTCGTCTAGGTTGGGCATGTGCAAACACTCTACTATTGTGCTATCTCTTCAGCCCTTAGAAAGGTCTATTTTGACAAGCGTTACAACAGACCTGCATTAACCATTCATTTGTGTGTTTTGTTTGTTTGTTTGTTTTTTTCTTGGTATTGATGCACTGGAGAGACCCCTTGTTTACTGTGTGAGAAGAAGAAATTTATCAGGCATGGATTTCTAGGAATATATTTAGGTCTCCCTTTAATTTTCCTTTCTTGCTCTTCCTATAATACTTGTCCAGGATTTTAAGAATATAAGAATTATCAAGTCAAACTTTGTTTTTATTATTTTAACTATTTCATTGCAGTAATAATTGCAAGTCAATATAGTAATGATTACAGTGTGCCTAGAAGAATGTTGATCTCTGTGAACTTATTTTGAATAATTTGTTGTACTGCCTTAATGGAAACATTTTCAGTAAATAGCTCCATTTTTTTTCCAAACTGCTTTCCAAGTAAGTTTTATACCTTTTAATAAAATATCTCTTGATTTTAATGATCCTGTTCCTGGTCTCTAATCTTATTCCTGCTCCAGTTTACCACTCTGCTCCAAAATGAATTACCTTCCTATCTTGTTTCTGCTAGACTGAGCCTAGAGAGCCTTTGGGAAATGCTAGATAGTATGGGTGATTTACTTATAGAATAATATATGGGGTAGTCTTAGGATACCATTAAGGAAAGAAATAGGTGTTCTTATTGTATCTTCAAAATTTTATAAAGTTATTAAAGATAGCTTTCAAAAAGATTTAATAATCTATTGTTTCTGACTATTGGTGATGTAGCATAGTGGTGTTGACTCAGATGTGGTTTGATACTGGGCTTGCTTACTTTTATACACGTTTAAAAATTAAAAAATATGGGGCCCGGGAAATAGCATGGAGATAAGGCGTTTGCCTTTCATGCAAAAGGTCATCGGTTCGAATCCCGGTGCCCCATATGGTCTCCCGCGCCTGCCAGGAGCAATTTCTGAGCATGGAGCCAGGAATAACCCCTGAGCACTGCCGGGTGTGACCCAAAAACCAAAATAAATAAATAAATAAATAAATAAAAATAAAGTACTGTTTGTAAATACTTGAAAATTTTAATTTTTTTCTATTCCAAAATATTTTCTTTTTGATTAGAATAATAGGGAAGAAGAAATTATTGACACCATTTGGAAGAAATATTCACTAATGCTCTCAAACTTCTCAGTACTCACTCTAAAGAGATCAGGCATGTGATTCTCACTGCATATCATGTACTGAGTTAAAATGAGGAATGGATACGTGCTGGTTTCCTTAAAAAAATCAGATCCTTGGGTACATCTCCAGAAAAGCTTTGTTTGGCTAATTTACCTCCTAATTGTTTTTTTTTTCCCCATTTATTTAATAAAATGCATGATCACAGCATTAGTTTAAACTGAATCTCTGCAATTCTTTGACTAGATGTTGGTAAATAAATGGCACCTAATGCCATTTATCTAGAAGATAATCTTTTCTGGAAAACAAAAGTTTTTAAAAAGAAGATCCTAAAAAATGTTTTTTCTCTCTTTTATCATTTCTATGGGAAATTTATTACAGTCAAGTTAATCTTCCCTGAACCAAATCACCATAAGCTCCCCCAGATGCTTAAGAATACATCTAGGAACCGAGCAGTGGCACAAGTGGTAGGGTGTTTGCCTTGCATGCGCTAAACTAGGACGGACCGCATTCGATCATCTGACATCCCATGTTGTCCCTCAAGCCAGGAGTGATTTCTGAGCACATAGCCAGGAGTGACCCTTGAGTGTCACTGGGTGTGGCCCATAAACCAAAAATAAAATACATCTAGGTATATATTGCTAACTGGATATGTTAATGTTTGCAAAATGCCCAAGATTCCCAGATTTCTAGTGAAAAGTAATGAAAAGAGCAAATACCAATATAGTTATCATTAAACAGATTCTATTAATATAATTTTGTGAAAAGAGAAAATTTCACAACAATTTAACAATATAAATGGTGGAACTTATTTCTTCTAATATATAAAGGTTAATTTTTTTTTAATAAAGGTAATTTGTAGCCTACAAATAGTTTAACTTTTTTTTTAATAGTTTAACTTTTAAGTGACAGAATACACTTTGTATACCTAACAAATATTAGGCCTGAATGAAAATATTTTTAGATTTTGTTTTTTATTTTGTCCCTTGGGCCACACCTGGTGATGCTCAAGGGTTACTCCTGGCTCTGCATTCAGGAATCACTCCTGGCAAACTCTGAGGACCTTATGGGATGTTGGGAATTGAACCTGGTTCTGTTGTGTCAAGTTATATGTCCTTACCTTAGTGCTATTGCTCCATCCATGAAAATCTTATTAGTTTTTGTTGCTGTTTTTGGGTCACACGCATTGGTGTTCAGGTGCTTATTGGTGCTTATTTCTGGTTCTCTGTGCAGGGACCATTCTTTATGGGTTGAACCCATGGCGCTTTTTTTTTTTTTTTTTTTTTTTGAGGTAAGTACCCTACCCTCTATACCAATGGTCCTTAAACTATGGCCCACGGGCCACATATTGTATTTGTTCCTGTTTTGTTTCTCCACTTCAAAATAAGATATTTGTGCGGTGTATAGGAATTTGTTCATAATTTTTGTTTTTAACTATACTCTGGCCTCCAAAGGTCTGAGGGGCAGTGAACTGGCTCCTGTTTAAAAAGTTTGAGGACCACTGCTCTATACCATCACTCAGGCCACTGGATGAAAATCTTTATAATTCCTATTTTACAAATATGAATATTAAATAAAGTTATTTGAACTACAAGACTGTACTCCATATCTCAATCGTGAAAGGGAGCTACGGTTCTTTGTTTCTTAACAGTGTTCCTTATCATTTACAAAGATTTCAATGTATTTTTAAAAATAAGTGAATTATATTCATTTTCAATAAATTTCTACTTATAGACATACAGATTGAAACTAAAATTGCTAAATTGATAGCATTCTTTTTAAGTTCCATCAGTGGCTTTGCCCTTTCCCTCTTATATCCATTCTTTCAACAAGTATAAATGTAAGTTATTTTGTATAATGATATAGTGATAAAATGACCATTTAAGAGACCAGAAGATCGCCCGTTGGAATGTGAAATACAATAAAACTATCCGGGGGCCGGGCGCTGGAGGTAAGGTGCCTGCCTTGCCTGCGCTAGTCTAGGACGGACCACGGTTCGATCCCCCAGTCTCCCATATGGTCCCCCAAGCCAGGAGCGACTTCTGAGCGCATAGCCAGGAGTAACCCCTGAGCTTCACTGGGTGTGGCCCAAAAACCAAAGACAATAAAACTATCCAATTATATTAAAAATGTATGAAACAATCTCTCCAATGAAAGGAGTAGGGGGGAAATGCTGACCTAAGTAACTTGGGAAGGGATGAAATGGTAAAATTATTGTATTTATGTACTGTGTTTTAGTTGATAAAATTATTTTGGGAGGAAGGTCAATAATTTTTTAATCACTCTAGCTAAATGCTAGAATTGTAGGAAATTATGAAAATGTAAATAAATGGCTGATGATGGGAGCCAGGTTTTTCCTGTTGTAGAGGGAGCTTACAGATAAAGGAACAAGGTTAGTCTGATTCATGTAGAAATGAATTAGAACGTGATATATACTATTTAATTTTAGCTTAAAGATCAATGGTCACCTGCAAAAATACTTATAGAAATGGGGTCCCAAGGGTTATTATACACATGCTCATTTCCTTGCTTATCAGATAGCAGGATTTAGAAGGCAGTGATTGAACTGTTCTAGATCTTGTTTTTTTATATCATTCTATAATGAAAGAACAGGGCTTCTTGGAGAAATGACTGGGATTAGGAATGGATATATATGAGCTAAACCTGAAGCAGTTTATAGAGGCAGGAAATAGGTGAAACCAGCCGTAGCAACAGCAATCATAGTTGTGGGTGTGTGTTTCAAAGTTCTAATAGCCAAGGATTGGCACTAAAATATAAATTTTGGCTGTTTTAAGTAAGTAATCGAATTTAAGGAAAAAGGAAAATAAAACACAAAACAAGGTGCAAAAGAATTAAGATAGATACTCTGTCTTCAGGGATGTGGAAATGCCTTACCCCTTAACTATGGGTTGCACATAGCAATTCCTGTGTTTTAGGACCACACCTTGTTGTGCTCAGGGCTTACTCCTGGCTTTATGCTCAGATATTCCTCCTAGCAAACTTAGTGGATCATATTGGGATGCCAGGAATTGAACCAGCGTTGGCCTCATGCAAGGCAAACACCATACTCTCAACATTATTGCTCTGGCTCTGAACATAGTGACTTTATTCCAAAGAGGAAAGTTTAGGAAAGTGTTTGTGTGTGTGTTTGTGTGTGTGTGTGTGTTTGTGTGTGTGTACGTATGTGTGTGTGTGTTTTGCTTTAGGTTAGAAAAATCTGCTAGAAGGGGCCCGGGAGATAGCATGGAGGTAAGGCGTTTGCCTTTCATGCAAAAGGTTATCGGTTCGAATCCCAGTGCCCCATATGGTCCCCCGTGCCTGCCAGGAGCAATTTCTGAGCATGGAGCCAGGAGTAACCCCTGAGCGCTGCCGGGTGTGACCCAAAAACCAAAAAAAAAAAAAAAAAAAAAAAAAAAAGAAAAAAAAAAAGAAAAATCTGCTAGAAATAAGAAATAAAAATAATAGTAACAAGAAGTGAAGAGAATTGAAGCCAAAATATCTATAGTTAATTCCTCCCTATATCTAAATAAGAAATGAGTGTACACCAATTTTTAAATGCAGAAATATCAAAGCATATAATTGTTAAATTATCAAAAGTCAACACTAAAATCTATCAAAAGCTGCTGGTTATAGGGGATAAATTATCAAAGGCATACTATTCAACACTATCCTAATTCAGTTTCTCAGCAGAAACCTACATAGTGGGAGAGAATAGAATGATACATTCATAGTTCTAAAAGATAAAACATCCCATCAAGAATAATCTGCCCTAAAATAATTGTCATTGAAGAAATAAATAAAGGCTTTCCAAGTAAATAACACCAAGGAAGTCACCTTTAATACTATAGGAAATGTTGAGGGGCCGGAGCGGTAGCACAGCGGTCGGTCATTTGCCTTGCATGTAGCTGCCCAGGTGGACCTAATTTTGATTCCCGGTGTCCCATATGGTCCCCTGAGCCAGGAGTGGTTTCTGAGCGCATTGGCTGAGCATCACCGGGCGTGGCTCAAAAAACAAAAAGAGAAATGTTGAAAGGAATCCTTTTAGAGGAAAAGCAAAGAACTTCAAACCTTGAACATAGTGACAAATAGAAAAACAGAATCATAAATGTAAATAGGAATGTAATAAATCAACAACAGGCACCAGAACAATAGTACAGTGGGAGGGAATTTGCTTTGTATGATTCTCATCTAGGTTCTGTCATTGACATCCTGAATGGTCCTCTGAACCTACCAGGAATGATATGTGAACAAAGAGTCAGGAATAAGCCCTGAGCACTACCAGTTCTACCTCTACTACCCCTCCTCCCCGTCAAAAATGAGAACAACAAAATATCAAGTGGGAAAGAATTGGACAGATTCTGTTTCTGGGGCTTTCTTGTATACATGTGAATTCTATACATGTAAAAAAGCTGTTAAGCTATCCTACAATTCTGTAACTTGCAGACTGCTGGTAAATCCCTTTCAAAAGAGGGAACAATAAATAGGCAAGTCAAATTTAAAAATAGGGAAGGGCCAGATAGGCAGTACAGACAGTACAGTGAGTTAGGTGCTTGCTTTGCACAGTATCCTCTCCATGTTTAGCCTTGGTCCCATATGGCCCCCCAGGTATTGCAAGAAGTAATGTAATCCCTGAGCACCTTCAAGTGTGGTTCAGCTCCCATCCCAGTAGAAGAAAGGCCATAAATATTTAAGTACGTTCAAACACTGTAGCTATTGATGATAGCAATGATATACTTATCCAGTATGAAAAACATTGTTACAATAAGTCCACAGCAAACATATCAGTTGTGAAAAACTGAAAGTCTTTTATTTAATATAAGGCACAAGATGAGGTTGCCAGCATCACCACTACTACTTAATGTTGTAATGGAAGTTTGTGCCATAGCAATTAGGTAGCAAAAGCGATATTAAGGACACCCAGATAGGAAAAGAAATCATGCTAATGACATGATACTGTACTAAGAAAGTTCTAATGATAAAGGTTCCTAGAAACAATAAATAAAGTAAAAGTGGCAGTCTATAAAATTAACACACAAAACTCCATGGCTTTTCAGTACACAAATATGAAGTAGAAAAAAGAATTAAAAAAATCCCATTCACATTTGTGCCTTAGAATCTCAAGTACTTCGGAATCATCTTAACAAAAGAGGTGAATACCTATACAAAGAAAACATTACTATTTAGACTAGAAATAAAAGAGGACATGAGGAAATAGAAACATATTGCCTATTCATTCATTGATCTGGAGAATTAACATTGTCAGAATCACCATACTCCCCAAAGCATCATAAAGATTCATTGCAGTCCCTATAACAGTACCCATGGCATTCTTTGAAGAACTAGATCAAAAACACAACTGAAATTCATATGGAATGATAAACCCCTGAATAGTCAAAACAATCCTAGGGGAAAGGAAGATGAGAAGCATCACTTCCCCCACTTTGTAATCACTACAAAGTGATAGTGATTAAACAGCATGATAAGGACATAGTAAGGACTAAATAAGGACAGATTCAAATCATTGGAATAGAACTGAGTTCAGAGATAGATTCTTTGGTATATGGTCAGCTGCTTGTCTCTTAAAGAGCAAAACATGAAATGGAGCAAGGAAAGCCTCTTCAAAAAACATGGTATTAGGAACTGGGTGACCACATTAAAAAAAAAAAAATTCTAGGCCCGGGAGATAGCATGGAGGTAAGGCGTTTGCCTTTCATGCAAAAGGTCATCGGTTCGAATCCTGGTGCCCCATATGGTTCCCCGTGCCTGCCAGGAGCAATTTCTGAGCATGGAGCCAGGAGTAACCCCTGAGCACTTCTGGGTGTGACCCCCCCCAAAAAAAACAAAAAAAAATTCTAGCACCATGTAAAAAAGTTAAATAAAGGGCCAGAGAGATAGCATGGAGGTAGGGTGTTTGCCTTGCATGCAGAAGGACGGTGGTTCGAATCCCAGCATTCCATATGGTCCCTCTAGCCTGCCGGGAGCAATTTCTGAGCGTAGAGCCAGGAGTAACCCGAGCGCTGCCAGGTATGACCCAAAAACTGAAAACCAAAAAAAAAGAAAGTTAAATAAATATGATGAAAGACCTTAGTATAAGATCTGAATCCATGTAATACTGAGGAGTAAAAGAGATAGAACTTTCCAGGACATTGAAGCTAGAGGCAGCTTCAAGTAGTAATTGCCACTGGACAAGCAAATAGAAACAAAGTTAAACTAATGGGATTACATTAGATCAAAAAGTTTCTGCATCTTAAAGAAAACTGATCAAAATATACCCTAAAGACTGGGATAATATATATACATATCACTCATTTAATAAAGGTTTAGTCATCAAGGTATATATAATATGTATATATATTTATACATATTATATACATATTATATACATATATATGTATATAAACTTATGCTGCACTGGCAGAAGTTTACAAGAAAAAACATTTAACTCCATCAAAAAATAGAGAGAACAGAAATTTTCTCAAAGATGACATAAAAATGGCCAAAAGACTTATGAAAAATGCTCTATATGTCTAATCATCAGGAAAATGAAATCAAAATAATGAGATACACTTCACACTAGAGACTGGCACTCATGAAAAAGAACAGCATTATTTGTGTGGATGTGGGTAATAGGGACTCTCATTCCTACTGGTGGGAATGCCGATAGATTGGTCCAGCCATTTTGGATTACAAGGCTGGCAGAAAGGAGGGAACTAGGGACATTGGTGGAGGGAAGTGAACACTAGTGAAGAAATTGTTTGGTTTTTGAACGTTGTATGCCTGGAACCTTAAATGTAACTTTGCAATTCACAGTGACTAAATATAAAAAAGTACATTATAAAAAGCACATCATCAATATGTGGCATGCTGGGCACTGAAACCAGATGTAAGAGCATTACAACCACTTGTGTGGCCCCTGGATACTACCACAGCAGCAGCAGCAACAGCAAGGAGAAAGGAAGGAGATCTGTAAGTCAATATTTTAAAGACAACAACTGGATCTAGAGAGATGATACATGTTCCTTGAGCACAGAGTCAGTGACCCCTGTGTACAGAATTGGGAGTAGCCCCAAGCATTGCTGTTCCCAAATCTCCAACCCAGTAGCCACCCACCCTTAGAATTATCATAGGGGTTGAGGAGCCAGCCAAATGAGATGTTGGCTACATTACTGCCATCATTGTGTATGAACTAAATAGAGGACAGTTTGGTAAGGCATAGGACATTTATTTTTAAAACTATAATTAAATATTATTAAAAATGGAAATGTCCTCAATTGCTGTTTCTTTGTTTTAGACAAGATCAAGATGAAATTGACAAAATATTAAGGGGAATGATTTTTTCTATTATATTTTTTAGTTCAGCTATTGGAAAACTGGTGTATTTAGTTTGACATTAAACCCAGATGTTAAAACATCTACCATCTCTATAACTTCACTCCCACTAAGATTGTTTTATGTCTTCTGATATAGGAGAGTTTCAAAATTAAGAGTGAACAGGAGATCTTTCAAAAGAGATTTTAGGACAAAAATGAATATATGGGGATAGAGTTCAGTTCCCAGGGAGAACACTTGCCTTGTACATGACCAACCTGGGTTTGATTCTCAGCATCACATATAGTCTCCTGAACGCCACCTGGAGTGATCCCTGATCACAGAGCCAGGAATATGTTCTAAGAATAGCCAGGTATGACCCCCAAACACAAACCCAGAAAAATAAAAGGAATATTTCTAGTTATTTAATTAATGCATTTCCTATTATGTACTTCAAGAAATTAATGCAAATTTCACGAGAACAGAAGGATAATTACCGATTCATCCTGTAATATCATTGTATGAGTGCAATCGAAAAATCCATGTAAAACTTGAAAGTGTTTGTGATGGTATTTTTTTTTTAAGCCTCTCTCTCTGCTGCATTTTCTGCATCTACATTTATTTTCCTAAATCCCAGGTGAGTTATAGAAGAAAAAGACAGTAACCAACTGTCCTTTTTTGGGGGAGGGGGCCCATACCCTTTTGATGTTCAGGGGTTACTCCCGGCTAAGTGTTCAGAAATCCCCCCTGGCTTGGGGGAACATATGGGACACCGGGGGATTGAACCACGGTCCTTCCTTGGCTAGTGCTTGCAAGGCAGACACCTTACCTCTAGCGCCACCTCACCGGCCCCATCCAACTTTCTTAATTTAAGTAAGTAACCATTATAATCAACCATACGCCTCCCCTAATGAATATTGAATATCAGTAGAAAATCACAGGTAAATGCCAGTGCCCTATAACCAAGAGCATGTTGAGGAGGATCTAGAGGGTGAGAGCCTAGAGAGATCTAAAGTTAGCTCTTGCAACTGACTGGCTGCACACTTACAGGGAAATTATTTTACAGCTCTGTGTGATAAAAGATATCCCATGAGGGAATCTCTTAAGTGTTTTTCTACATAGAGTTTCTGTATTCACACAGGACTTCCAGATGAGACTTACTGTCTGCCTTTTTTTTTTTTTTTTTTTGGTTTTTGGGTCACACCCGGCAGTGCTCAGGGGTTACTCCTGGCTCCATGCTCAGAAATTGCTCCTGGCAGGCACGGGGGACCATATGGGGCACCGGAATTTGAACCGATGACCTTTTGCATGAAAGGCAAACGCCTTACCTCCATGCTATCTCCCGGGCCCATTACTGTCTGCTTTTATAAGCAGCTTACCTTTTTGTATCCAAAAACACTTTTGGTAAAATAGTGAAAATTCGGTAAGGTCAATTTATATCTTAAAAACACTTATTTAATCTAGTCCATTTTGATTTTACCCCAAATCTCTCTTTCCAATTCAGTTTCCTCTTGGAATGGCCATGTTTGGTTGATTTGGTTTTGGTAATTGTGGAAAAGAATGTGTAAGAAGAAATGCATGTATGTGGAGGCAGGGAGAGATAATCAGTGTTGACATTTCCTGTCCATTTTTGGTCTTTGGCTTATATGAAGCAAGAAAGCAAGAGTTTTGCTTACCTGTAGTAGAGACTAACTTAGGTTTAGTGAGAACTTGGAGTCATAAAAATGCCCTCATGACTTAAATGACTTTTAAAAGTTTTTATCTTTCAATACCATGTCAAGTAAGAATTTGAGAGGGAACCCAGTCACTGTGTGCTGTCATCATTGACCATGTCCTGAACACACAATCACATGGTTATTATCCAGACAGGTTCTTCAATTTAGAAGAACTTTACTGGTTTCGGGTTACAGATATGCCTCAGTTACTGCCTGGTTCTAGTTTTTAATGCCTTTCATTTCACCCTTTTGCCACCACCAAGCCCTTTTCCCCTTCTCCCATGGGTAAATACAAAGATAAATGGAGTGAACTTGGTACAAGAGTTTTCTCTTGTATCCTGAAAGAAAATTATTTATTCTCAGTAATAAAGTTATAACAATCTGAATTTCAGCTGGCACCTGCACCCATGAGCAGTCAGGCTGTGCATGGGTAATAAATACAATTATATTTGTTTATTTCACATTCATAAACCATAACTTCTTGGCATGTTTCTGAATACACATCAGGCAAGGATTTTATTTTCTATAGGGTTCTTACTTGATTGTATGCATGATAGGCGTCTTCTTCTCTTGGGTATCACTAATTGGGGAAGGCGATTTTTCATGACTCTTTGTAGACCTGTTTTCTTTTTTCTTTTTTTTTTTTTGTTGCTTAATACTACTTTATTACAACTACATGACAATTATATAGAATCACAAAGACACCACAGAAATAACTGGAAACAGTAAAATAAAATAGCAAAGACAGGCTGAAAAATTGATATATAAACACCTGTTGACCTATCTGCAAACAACATGTTAGAAGACATAGAATTTTTTAATTCCATTCCATTTGTAATTGCATAAAATTAAAATATCAGGAATAAAATTAACTATAGAAATGAAAAACAGACATTAAAATATAAATAATTTATGATCCAATTTATTAGTTTTTTTATTTTTTATTAGTTTTTATCTCTTTCTTTATGGCCCAAGTTAAGGTTCTATCAATCTTGTCTATTTTTATTTTTTTATTTTTTGGTTTTTGGGCCACACCCAAAAACTCAATAGCTCAGGGGATACTCCTGGCTATTGGCTCAGAAGTCGCTCCTGGCAGGCACAGGGGACCATATGGGGTACCGGGGGATCGAACCGCGGTCCGTACTAGGTTAGCGCAGGCACCTTATCTCCAGCGCCACCGCCTGGCCCCCTAATCTTGTCTACTTTTAATTGTCCTATTTGTCTGTTTGATTTCATGAGCTCACATTATTCTGGCAAAGTATAGGATGAGGCAGAAGTGAATAAAGCTTCACAAAGTAGAGAACAGTTTGTGTTACAATTATTAACAAATATTTACTTTCTGAAAACAAAGGATTATTCTGTACATTATATGCATTTATACTATGTGTACAAATGTTTCTTGGTCTCAATTAAATTAAACAAAAATGCATGAAAGACCTGTTTTCAATCATCCTCTATCTGTTGACAGACTCAAAATTCTACCACTCAGATTTTATTCAGATATCATTAAAATACACATAGCTAAATTATTTTATATATGTGTAATCTGATGGTCAATAGATATAAGCATCCATGTGGTGAATGTTCAAAAGACATTTTACAGCAGGAGGGCATTTACTTTGCATGCAGCCAACCAGGGTTTTATGCCTGGCACCTCATATGGTCCCCTAAGCATTTCCAAGAATGATTCCTGAGTGCAGAGCCAGAAATAACCCCTGGGCATCACCAGATGTGGTCTAACTAAAAACAAACAAATAAAAGGCCATTGGTGATAGTTGGTTTGGGCATGAGAAGGAAGATTGAAACTGCAGCTGACACTTTCATTCTTTGAACCTCTGAGGAGAAAGGAGTCAACTAAGAACACAATAAGAACTTGGATTTAAAAGATTTGGGGCCGGGGAGATAGCATGAAGGTAAGGTGTTTGCCTTGCATGCAGAAGGACAGTGATTCGAATCCTGGCATCCCATATAGTTCTCTGAATCTGCCAGGAGTGATTTCTATGCATCCAGTGGTCCTCAAACTACGGCCCATGGCCACATATTGTATTTGTTCCCGTTTTGTTTCTTCATATCAAAATAAGATGTATGCAGTGTGCATAGGAATTTGTTCGTAATTTTTGTTTTTACTATCGTCTGGCCCTCCAATGGTCTGAGGGACAGTGAACTGGGCCCCTGTTTAAAAAGTTTGAGGATCCCTGGACCCAGGAGTAGCCCTTGAGCACTGCCAGGTGTGACCCCCAAACACACATACATACATACATACACACACACATACAAAACACACAAAAAGATTTTGTAGGGAGCAGAGAGATAGCATGGAGGTTGGGTGTTTGCCTTGCATGCAGAAGGTGGTGGTTCGAATCCTGGTATCCCATATGGTTCCCTGAGTCTGCCAGGAGTGATTTCTGAGTGTAGAGTCAGGAGTAACCCCTGAGAGCTGCTGGGTGTGACCCAACCTCCCCCCCCAAATATTTTGTAGGCCAGTGGGAAGGTGCTTGTTTTGCAGATGACCAAGCCAGGTTTGATTCCAGCATCCCATGTGGTCCCTGAACCTGCAGTAGAGATCCCTTGAGTGTTCAAGATACCTTGAGCACTAATGGGTAGGTCCAGAAAACAAAATGTAAAACAAAAACCTAGAAGACATTTTGCCATGGACTCACTTTAATCTATTTTCCTATTTATGAAAACACTTCACTAAGAAAGTGATTCAATTTAAGCCAGACATGGGTGTATATGAATATGATTTTAGATAGATGACTTGATCAGAACTTTCAGAGTGATTACTATGGAGAATGAGTGAAAAAATAGGAGTAAAAAAAAAAAAGATTGAAACAGAAAACAGCATATTTGTAAAGAGGGAGGTAAGAAATGAGAAGTATGAAGATGTGAGGAGGGTGGATCTGAATGTTTCCTGGTGGCTTAACTACTCAGTACCTTTGATGGAGAGTTTAGGTGCCAAGGCATAAATTACAGAAAGCACTTTCTAGATCAGACAAATCTCCACAAGGGTGAGACTTCTTGGAAGGGAGATAATAGAGAATTGGAGAAAGGGGTGGTGACAATACGTTCTTCTTTTTTCTGTTTTTGGTTTGTTTTTGGGCCACACCCTGCAGTGCTCAGGTTCCCACTCTTAGAAATTATTGTACGGGGTTAGTAAATCATAAATTCCATGTTCTGCAATTGCCCCTGCTAGTGTTCTGTAAAACCCCTTAAATACAAATGTAGGAGATAGGACTCTTCTTTGTTCTTTTTTGCAAATATTTTACTGAGTTACCTTTTTCTTCTAATACTTTCATTATCCTATTTCGTGATCTGAAAAATGAGAAAATTATTTGTTACATAATAAATTATTTAAAAACATGAGAGCTTAAAGGAATATTTGCATTTATCATTTCATGGTTTTTAAGTGCCAGAAACTCAGGAAGAGCTTTGGGTAGTTTCTGGCTTAGGATACCTTACAGTGAACAGTCTGCCTGGACTACCGCAGGCATCTCAGTCCTCTTCCACTCACTTGCATGGTTGTTGTTGACAGGCCAGAGGTCCACCGTGACCAGAGATTTCTGTTCCTACCCTGAGTATCTTCATGGCAACGGGATTTCCCCCTAAGATGTGTGTGCAATGGAATTTTTTCTGAGGGATTGTGTGTGTGTGTGTGTGTGTGTGTGTTAGGAAATCTCCAGACAAAAGCATGCCACTGTCTAAGTAGTCCATCTACTTAGATTGGAAGTGACTCATAGAATGGCTTCTCTGAGACTAAAAGCTTTGATTTATGGATAGTTGGAGGGTGGTCACACCTAGTTCTGTTCATAAGTGACTCCTGCCAGTGTCCAGAAGACCAATGCAGTACCAACAAGGTTTAAACCATTGTGGCAGTAGCTGCATAAAGTCATGCTTTATAAAACTTTGACTCCTTAATTTGACATTGGCAGGAAAAGCAGTGGTATTCCAATTGTTTTCCAAGTGATGTTATATTTCCTTCTGGGGAGGCTTCTCTAAGATGGGGGGAAAATAAAAGTGCTTTATAAATGGAATGCTTAGAATAAGGTTTGCCTCTCTCAGCTGTTCAAGGTGATGCTGCTGAAGCATCTCTCCATTCACTCCCTCTCCATCAACCTGTCTAGAAGTTCTCTTCCAACTTCTCAAGGCTTTTATTCAACTTGAGGCAAGACACTAACTGAGACCCCCTTTTGGACTTTAGTGGAACTTAGCAATCATTGAAGGTGGGGGCCAGAGCTATAGCACAATGGTGCTCTTGCATGTGGGCAACCCTGGACGGGTGGTTCCCAGTTCAATTCTCAGCATCTCATTTGGTCCCCTGAGGCTGCCATGAGCGATTTCTGAGCACAGAGCCAGGAGTGCTGAGTGCTACCAGGTGTGACCCAAAAAACCAAAAACAAAGAAAATAAAGGAATCACTGAAGATGATGGACAATTCAGAATCTTCTATGAGCTCTTGCCTTGGATTTATGAATTTGGAATACAGAATACATTTGTGGACCAGAACAGTGGAGGGCATCTACCTGATCCCCTTCCCATCCCTCTTTGATGGTGTCACCCAGAGAGTTCAAAGTCGTCTCCTAGAGTCATCAAATGAGGTGATTGTCTAGACAGGACTAAATGTTTCTGAATTTCTGATCTTCTTTTTCTGCCCTCTGTTTAAGCAGCGAGTTGTCCTAGCAGGTGCACTTCTAGGGTAGGTCTTTTTGCTTGTGGTCTCTTGACTCTTCTCTCCTGTTGTGCTGTCATCACCTGTTGGCTTGAAGTCTCCTTTCCTAGATTTCATTTATTTGGTGGGAAAGCTTTTGGCAAAGTTGAGAGCTGGTTGATAAGATATTTCTTCTCCATGCCCATGTCCTCTGGCTTATCTAGCAGTGACTTAATCTCATCTGTGTTCTCAGCACCACAGAACAGCCTCCAGTTTACTCTGGCTTCTGCCAGATGACATAGCCAGTATAACCCAGTAACACAAGCTTCTCAACCTCTAATGCTAATCTCTGGGCTGCCTCACCATCTTCTGATTAGCTTTTTATCTCTAGGTCTTAAAAGCCTGTTTCTCTATATTAAATTACCTCTGGACTGGTTTCCTTTTTTACTTACTGGATCTTGACTGATTGATTGGTACCATCATTCCATGCATTCTTGCAAATTGCTGATGTGCCATAAATGTTCATTCATAGTGATGTTGACCAAGGTGATTAAATTTGCATATTTGTCTTCACTCCTAAGAAGCAAAAAGTGCTTTTCATAAAACTTTTTCCTAAGACCTTTCTGGGAGTTGGTCTTATGTCTTCTGTTTTGCAGTGTCAAATAAATGGATTTATCTTGAAATCCATAAATCTCATAAATCTCTCTTTTGGTCCACTTACAGAAAATTCTTGATATGGATGGGTTTATATTGCCTAATTGTAGCAGAATGAACTCTAAAATCATGTCTTGCTTTCCGAACTTGTTTTGATAAAAACTCTGTCCTTGACCTTTCTCTCCACAAGCTGGTTCTTTTGGCCTAAGGTCCTGCTTATATGCCAACCCCAGTTCTTGTGCTCCCTTCAAAGTTTCCCATAAATTCTATTTGAGATGGCGGTTTTCAAATAGGGGGTATCTGCCTGCCAGCACTGGATTTGAGACCACCAGCTTGTTTTTCCAAACATTAATATCTCAATGATCTCCCAAACATAATTTTCTTTCCAAAATATTTTCAAAGGTTTGTATGAAGTTCTGTAACACATTTTTCTTTTGAAGTCTTTAAGGGCCTAAGGGGAGGGACAAGGGTAATTTAAATGTTAACTTGACAGAGTAGTTTGAAAACCTTTCTTTGAAAAATATTTTCTCCTTAAAAGCAAACAACTTTCTTTACATGTTTAAGTTATTCATTTGGGGAAAAATTGCTGGTCAGCTATTCACATAGTCAGCCATAGGCAACTTTAATTCATAATGCTCTGAATCCCCTCAACTACAAAAGCTCAAATATGTTGTTTTTGAAAGCTCAATTTAATCTTCACTATTATGGTATTGAGAAAGTGACAACTAATTTTAAAGGTTCTACTTCTTTATTTCTCTGTCTTTCCTTTTCAGGCCATGTGTTTATACTATAGGATCTCCCATAAACAACAGGGCCCTTTTTCCATGCCAGGAGCCACCCGTTGCCATGTCAACATGGCAGGCTACAGTTCGAGCAGCTGCAACTTTTGTTATTTTAATGAGCGGGGAAAATTCTGCTAAGCCAACACAGCTTCAGGAAGGTACTGTACATGTTTTGTGCTTCTTTATGTGTTGTACACATTCTGGATCCAGGAACACAATACGCCATGTTTTTCTCAACTTTAAAAAGCTCCTTTATTAGTTGGGTTGGAACAAACATACTGTTAAAACTTCCTGCCCAAGAATTTCAGGGGCTAGAAAAGGTCAAGGAATTATTAGCTCTTCATGCCAGAGTTATTAGATCCTGGATTATTTCAGCAGTTGCTTCACCTGGAGGTGTGGACATCATCTGGGGATGGTCTCAGGCAAAGGCTTTCTGGGCAGACCAATATGTTACGGAGATACCATTCGCACTAAGTGTGCTGAATGACACATTGCTAATTGACGTTCCAGTTGGCTGATGCACTACAGCTGAGGCTAGTGCTGTCCTGGTAAAGCAACTATTCTATATACTGTTTGTCCATGAATTCCCGAGTAAGGTAAATAAAAAAAGATGGAAAGCAGCACTCATGCATTATCAGCATGGTTTCAGACAAAATTATCAGTGTATTGAAATAACTATTCTTCCCTTTAGATCTTGCTGAGCACGTTGAAAAATGGTCGGTAACATTTTTGTAATTCTATTTTAAAACATATTATGGTGCCTCCTCACATAAAATATTCACAAAAGGGAAAATGGTGATCAAATAATTTTAGAGAAATTATTGCTTTACCTTTCTTTACATTTCCCTCCAGTAATTAAAATCTAGAATATGTATTATCTCAAAATTTTTACTATAGGAGTGGAGGGGGGGCAAAATGTTTTTATTATAGCATTTAACAACTTTGTGTTTTGTTTACTTATTTTATCACCTTTAACTTTTAAAAATTATTTTAGCATTTTCTTGATTTATTATATTAAATTTTTATGTGTATAATTTTATGTAATTCTATATTCAATATATTTATAAATATATTTATAGTACATTTACATATTTACATGTGTCTATATTTTATATCATACATTATATATTGTATATAATATTATATATTATATATCATATTATATAATTTATGTGCTCCTGCATTTATATATTATATATTTACATGATCTTATAATAAGATTATTTTCATGTTAGACATTTTTATTAGTTCTAAGTTTTTTCTTATTATAAAGTTTAATATTTCTTAAGAGATACTTCATAAATTTATGAGTTAATGAGTCAAATATTTTAATTTTTGGTCCTGGAGAGATAGTACAGCAGAGTAAGGTACTTTATTCACACACCTGGCACCCCATAAAGTCCCCCAATCCCTGCCAAGAATAATTCCTGAGCATGGGGTCTGGAGTAAGTCAAAAACCCAAAAGAAAAAAAGGTTTAGGATTTTGTTTGCTTGGTTTTGATCTGGGGCCATATCTGGTGATTCTCAGGGGCTACTGTGCTCAGGTTTACTCCGGGTAGTGAAGAGATGCTGAGAATTAGCTTGAATTGAATAGGAGTCAGCTGCTTACAAGGAAAGGAAGGGCCTTTCTACTACCTCTCTAACCCTCATTCAGAAATATGAACATGTTTAATTTGAGGATGTTGGTGTATATTCTAAGTTGTTGTGTGGGCCCCCATTATCCTGAAGGTTATTCATCTGATAAGCTAGGAAGATCGCTCTTTAATTTGGAATAACTTAATTACACTGAACTTTTTACATGCCCTTATATATGTATTTCTCATGAATATTTTTCTTTTTTATTGTTCATGTCATTGTTTATTTTTTATATTGGAGAAATATTTAAAAGTTTTTTATCTTTATTTTTAAATATCTTTTTTTAAATACCTTGATTACAAATACGATTGTAGTTGGATTTCAGTCATTAAAGAACAACCCCCTTCACCAGTGCAACATTCCTATCACCAATGTCCCAAATCTCCCTTCCCCCCCCCCCCCCACCTCACTCGAGACAGGCTTTCTAATTCCCTCATTCATTCACATTATTATGATAGTTCTCAGTGTAGTTATTTCTCTAACTGTACCCATTATTCTTTTATGTGAGCTTCGTGTTATGAGGTGGACCTTCCAGCCTTCCTCTTTTTTGTCTCTGGGAATTACTGTAAAAATGTCTTTTATTTTTCTTAAAACCCATAGTTGAGAGAGACTTTTCTGCATCTATCTCTCTCCCTCTGACTTATTTCACTCAGCACAATAGAGTCCATGTACATCCATGTATAGGAAAATTTTCTGACTTCATCTCTCCTGACAGCTGCATAATATTCCATTGTACCACAGTTCCTTTAGTCATTCATCTGTTGAAGGGCATCTTGGTTGTTTCCAGAGTCTGGCTATTGTAAATAGTGCTGCAATGAATATAGGTGTGAAGAAGGGATTTATGTGTTGTATTTTTGAGTTCCTAGGGTATATCCCTAGGAGTGGTATAGGTAGATCATCTGGGAGTTCATTTTCCAGTTTTTGGAGGAGTCTCCATATCGCTTTCCATAGAGGTTGGACTAGATGACATTCCCACCAGCAGTGGATAAGAGTTCTTTTCTCTCCACATCCCACCACCACCGATTGTTCTCCTTCTTTGTGATGTGTGCCAATCTCTGTGGTGTGAGATGGTATCTCATTGTTGTTTTGATTTGCATCTCCCTGATGATTAGTGATGTGGAGCATTTTTTCATATGCCTTTTGGCCATTTGTATTTCTTCTTTGTCAAAGTGTCTGTTCATTTCTTCTCCCCATTTTTTTGATGGGATTAGATGTTTTTTTCTTGTAAAGTTCCATCAGTGTCTTGTATATTTTGGATATTAGCCCCTTATCTGATGGGTATTGGGTGAATAGTTTCTCCCAGTCAGTGGGTGACTCTTGTATCCTGGGCACTATTTTCTTTGAGGTGCAGAAGCTTCTGAGCTTAATATATTTCCATCTGTTTATCTCTGCTTCCACTTGTTTGGAGAGTGCTGTTTCCTTCTTAAAGATGCCTTTCATTCAATGTCATGGAGTGTTTTACTGACGTGTTGTTCTATATACCTTATGATTTCATGTCTGATATCAAGGTCTTTAATCCATTTGGATTTGACCTTTGTGCATGCTGTTAGCTGGGGGTCTGAGTTCGCTTTTTAGCAAGTGGCTAACCAGTTGTGCCAACACCACTTGTTGAAGAGGATTTCCTTGCTTCATTTAGTATCTTGGAGTTAACTTGACTAAAGATGTGAAGGACCTATACAAAGCAAACTAAAATTCTGCTCCAGGAAATATGAGAGGAAATGGAAACACATACCCTGTTTGCAGGACTAACATCATAAAATAGCAATACTCCCCAAAGCATTGTACAGATTTAATGCGATCCCTCTAAAGATACCCATGATATTCTTCAAAGAAGTGGATCAAATACTTCTGAAATTCATTTGGAACACCCTCGAATAGCTATAGCAATCCTTGGGAAAATTAATATGGGAGGCATTTCTTTCCCCAATTTTAAACTGTACTACAAAGCAATAGTTATCAAAACAGCATGGTATTGAAATAAAGACAGAACATCAGATCAATGGAATAGGCTTGAATACTCATAGAATGCTCCCCAGACATACAATCACCTAGTTTTTGATAAAGGAGCAAGGAATTCTAAAAGTTTTTTTTAATTTGATTTTTTTTTTTTTGCCACATCCAGTGATGCTCAGCAGTTACTCCTGGCTATGTGCTCAGAAATCGCTCCTGGCTTGGGGAACCATGTGGGAGCCTGGGGGATGAACTGTGTTCCCTCCTAGGTCAGCCGTGTGCAAGGCAAATGCCCTATTGCTGTGCCACTGCTTCGGCCCCTAAATTTGCCTTTTTTTTTTTTTTTAATAAAGAGAACCAGATAAATTGTACTATACATACAATGCAGCTAATTAAATCCCCACCACTCTTATGGTACCCTGGCCACATCCAGGAGGAGTGTTCCCTGAGCACAGAGTGGGAAGTAAATAAGCCCTACACACTGCCACGTGTGGCTGTGCCATGCCTGTGTGTGCCTGTGTATGTGAAAGAGAGAGAGAGAAAAGGAAAGTGAGAGGGAATTTAATCAAATAAAGAATTCACTGTTATCTTCTCTTACCTACATTCCTCAGTTTTAATTAATATAATTACCATATTTTTCATACCATAAGATACACTTTTACTCCCCCCAAAGATGGGGGAAATGTCTGTGTGTTCTATAGAGCGAATACCATCTGGAGCTGAAGGGGACTTTTTTTATAGTAACAAAAAAGTACTTAAAAAATACTTTTATTTAAAATATATATACTTTCCGGGGCCGGGTGGTGGCGCTAAAGGTAAGGTGCCTGCCTTACCGCGCTAGCCTTGGACGGATCGCGGTTCGATCCCCCATGCCCCATATGGTCCCCCAGGCCAGGGGCGACTTCTGAGCGCATAGCCAGGAGTAACCCCTGAGCGTCACTGGGTGTGACCCAAACCCCCCCCCCCCAAAAAAAAAAATATATATATATACACTTTCTGAAAAAAAAGTGTTTAATCAGATGTGGACCAATGTACTGTAAATATACTTCGGCCATGTAGGCTTGTTGTTCCCAGCTGCCAGCTCCTGATGTCTCTTGTTTCCTCATCTAAAAACTACATGTGTCTTATGGTCAGCTGTGTCTTATAGAATGAAAAATACGGTGGGTGTTTGGGACTCTCATTTCCCATTGTCTTATTTTTATTTGTCTTCTTATATAGGAATTACAATTAACGTTGGACATTTTCATCCAGTTTCAACTCATAAGCATCTATACTTTTATTTTTGAAATTCTTTAATTTGTAAGCTGATTCATATTTCAGCTAACTAGAAAATATTAAAATTTTTTTCTGAAAATTGATATTTGGTATAGATTTTGAGACCTTCCTATTGAAATTGGCTTTTGGTTGTAGATACTTACGTACATTATAAAATTCTTTTCCATATTATTTTCAAGACCTCGTACATTTTCTTTACCATTGAAGTATATCATCAGCCCTACTTTTCCTTTTTAAGTGATTATAAATATTTTCATCATAATTTTTAAATTTTTGGGAGAAATCTGATATTTTTTAAATCTTTGAAAGTAGTATCATTTAATCTGTAGACACTCATCAATTTAAAATTACATAATTCTTTTTTTTAATTTAAAAATTTATTTGTTTGTACATTTTTTATCTTTATTTAAACACTGTGACTACAAACATGACTGTAGTTGGGTTTTAGTCACAAAAAGGGGGTTTTAGTCACACTCTCCTTCATCAGTGCAACATCCCCATCACCAATTCACCCCATATTTCTCCACCCACACCCCCTGCCTGTATTTGACACAGTCATTCTACTTCTCTCACTCAATTAATATTGTCATGGTAGTTGTTACTGTTCTAACTGTACTCACCCCTCCTTGAGGTGAGCTTCATATTGCGAGTTGGTCTGTCTGGCCCTCATCTCTGGGCATTATTACAATTATGTCTTTTGTTTTCCTTAAAATAGGTAAGTGAGACAATTCTATGTGTCTCTCTCTCCCTCTCAGCATAATAGTTTCTATGTCCATCCATGTATAGAAAAATTGCATGACTCCATCACTCCTGATAGCTGTATAATATTTCATTGTGTATATGTACATAGTTTCTTAGCCATTCATCTGTTGAAGCAAATCTTGGTTGTTTCCAGAGTCTGGCTACTGTAAATAGTACTGCGATGAATTTAGGTGTGAGGAAGGGATTTTTGTACTTTGTTTTTGTGTCCCTAGGGTATATCCCTAGGAGTGGTATAGCTGGATCATATGGGAGCTTAATTTCCAGATTTTTGAGGAATCTCCATATTGTTTTCCATAAGGGCTGGACTAGGCAGCATTCCCATTAGCAGTGAATGAGAGTTCATTTCTCTCCACATCCCCGCCAACACTGATAGTTCTTGTTCTTTGTGATGTGTGCCAGTCTCTGTGGCATAAGATGGAACCTTATTGTTGTTTTGATTTACATCTCACTGATAATTAGTGATGTGGAATATTTTTTTATGTGCCTTTTGACCATTTGTATTTCTTCTTTGAGAAATTGCCTATATTTTCCCCATTTTTTTGATGGTGTTAGATGTTGTTTTCTTGAGTTCTGTCAGTAACTTGTATATCTTAGATATTAGCCCATTGTCTGATGGGTATTGGGTAAACAGTTTCTCCCAATCTATGGGTGGCTTTTGTATCTTAGGCACTATTTTATGTGAGGTGCAAAAGCTCAGCTTAATGTAGTCTCATCTGTTTATCTCTGTTTCCACTTTTATGGAGTGTGCTGCTTCCTCCTTGAAGAGGAAGTCTATAGTCTCAATGTCATAGAGTGTTTTACCTGCTATTGTTCAATATACCTTATGGTTTCGGGTCTGATACCAAGGTCTTTAATCCATTTGGATTTGACCTTGGTGCATGGTGTTAGATAGAGGTCTGAGTTCGCTTTTTTTGCACGTGGCTGACCAATTGCTCAACACCACTTGTTGAAGAGGCTTTCCTTGATTCATTTTGCATTTTTTGCCCCTTTATCAAAGATTAATTGATTATATTATTGGAACACATTCTCTGAATACTCAAGTCTATTCCACTGGTACGAAGGTCTGTCTTTATTCCAGCACCAAGCTATTTTAATGACTGTAGCTTTGTAATACAATTTAAAGTTTGGGAAAGTAATGCCTCCCATTTCCCAAGGGTTGCTGTAGCTATTCATGGGTATCTATTTTTCCAAATGAATTTCAGGAGTGTTTGACCCACTATTTTGAAGAATGTCCTGGGTATCCTTAGAGGGATTGCATTAAATCTGTACAATGCTTTGGGGAGTATTGCCATTTTAATGATGTTGAACCTCCCAATTCATGAGCTGGGTACATATCTCCAGTTTCTTGTGCCCTCTTTTATTTCTTGAAGCAGGGTTTTGTAGTTTTCTTTTTATAGGTCCATCACATCTTTAGTTAAGCTAATAAGATATCCAGATAGGAAAGGAAGAAGTCATGCTCTCACTGTTTGCATATGACGTGATACTATATTTAGAAAATTTTAAAGACACT
>PVKC010002712.1:0-42013 GCA_004027635.1 Crocidura indochinensis
AAAAAAACAAATCTGAAACCCATGAACCCCATATCCCAAATGAAGATTCGACACAGCTCCCTGCAACAGCATCAGTAACCAAACTCCCCATTCGGAATCCCTAATAATGCTCTGGCACCCATTTGCGACATGTTGATGCAACAACCTAACAAGGAGGAAACACAAAAACTTGATCCAAGAGTAGGCTGCCTTATCTCATCACCTAACAGTAAGATGAAATCAGAAGACACGTTGTCCTTTGATCTGAGCAAAAACCAAAATCACTAATTACAGAAGACTGAAACAAGATCACTAATTACAGAAGACTGACTACTATCACAGCATTAACATAATAGGAATCTTAATATTTCCAGAGGAAGTCAGTCAAAAGACCTGCTAGGATGTTCAGACCCTTAGTGTGGGTAGCTGATCAAAAATTCCTGAGGAAATTTTACCATGAAGCCCACTGAGAAGTCTTTTCCCTCAAGTGTAGATGGCTAGAAGATTCCTAAGAGATCCTTCACCAATAGGCCCACTGAGTCTTCTCTCTCAGTGTGGATAAATGAATGAGACATTCTGTTAATAAAAATGACATTTTGCTTTCTTTACTACAAATATTAAATTTATACATATAAGTTAAATAGATATTATATATACTTATATAATATATATACTAACATATATATCATCCTAACATAAGAATTTTTACAGGCCTTATAGCCCTGATTAAATTTAAATTTATCTTTACCTGGAATACTCAGCATCAAAAAACAAAAAAACAAAAAAACAGACAATTTGTTCTCTCCTTGTCTTTGAACACCATAGCAGTTTAACAGAAAGGACTGCTTTGTTTAAGAGACTTTCCCTAGACACTTTGAATACCTGTCAACTAAATAACACTACAAGAATGTTTTGCCAGGGTAGCATTTGGGCTACTGAATTTTACTAGGTATAAATTCTGCATCCCTTTCATAGTTTATCTCTTTCAAAACCAGACTTTAGGAAGTTAGTCTTAGCTCCTAGAGCTAAAAATTTGTTCCCTTAGATAAAAGAGATTTGTTATAGAAAACCTAGCTTCTTGCTAATCCCTCAATTTACATCAGTATGACACCTAGCCAGGCCAGAGAGGAAGTACTTTGAAATGTACCTTCTTTTTAATCCTCTGGGCTCCTAATTGAACTATATTCTATTCTAAGGTTACAAACCACCTAGAGCCATGTATATTGTTTTAAAGATCAAACATTGTACACTGATAAGTTTCTGTACTTTGCAAAAAAACAAAATGTGAACATATTTTTAATATGTGTGACTGGCATTTTACTTCTAGCTTGGAGATTAAATTTGAAGCACTTTTGCCAGACCATGTTTCCCCATACATTGATAGCATGACCTCATTTTCTTCATATTTTGTCACCAGTCCATGCATCCCACTCCCCTGAAGTGGATTCATTGAAATCCTCTGGCACTGTCAGACAGAAGCAGTTGGTAGCAGATTATAACAAAGGTGAAAGAGCAGACCTTCTAGAACTATAATGAAAGACTCTATCCTAGACTTTGTCCTATAACCTGTTGAAATACCAAGATCTCTAGCTACAGAGGATTGATTTTGTCATCCACAACTAAGCAGAAAGTTTCCTGGTACCATAAAAAGACTTTGGGGTTTGATAAAGAGCATGTATAAAGCCTGTAGTTGCTCTCATGACAGTATCCCTCACGGATGGAGAAACTCTGTATATCCTAGGCCAGTGGTGGGCAGCCATATTTTTCAACTGAGTCAAACCTTGCCAAAACTACGATTGAAATTTATTTTGAGAGCCACATTTTTAAAACTGAAAATACATAGGATGGTACACTGTAATGAGGAAAGTCACACAGAAAGTCATAGACCCCCATACCACATGACCTGACTGGAGCTGTGTGGAGCCGGCCGCTGGGGTTGCACATAGGGCACACACTGACAGAGGCTAGGAGTAGAATCCTGACTCCTGGAGCAGTGGCCCGGTGCACAGAAGAACCACATTAAAAAGTGAAAGAGCTGTATATGGCTCGTGCGTGCCAACCACTGGGGGGGAGGGGAGAAGGGCTACACCTGGTGATGCTCAGGGATTACTCCTGGCTATTCACTCAGAAATCACTCCTGGCTCTGGGGAACCATATGCAATAACAGGGATTGTACTGAGGATGCTCCTGAATCAGCCACATACAAGGCAAATGCTCTAATGTGCTATCGCTCCAGCCCTGGGAATTTCGTTTCTAACTTCCTCAATACTTATTGTGCCATGCAAAAACCAAACCAAACCAAACAAAAAACAAAAACCAACCACAAACCCTTGCCCCACAGCCTTCATTTAAAAAAAAAATTCCCTTTCTCTTTCTTTTCTTTTCTTTCTTGTAGTTGATGTTTGGTGATGACTTTTTTTTTTTTTGCTGCTGTTGTGTTTTTTGTCATTAATTGTTTTATTTTGTTTCTGTTTTTGTTTTATTCCCTTTCTTCTTTTAAATTGATATTTTAGCCTCTAGACAAATTCCTCCTATCTTTTCTTTCCTTCCTTTTTTTTCCAACAGAACTAGAGAACTTCTCAAATCATCATGCTCTCCCTCATAAATCGAGGGGAAAAATGGATGGTACCCGGAGCAACCAGTCATATGAATAGTGATTGGAAATAAAAAATGATTATAGTTAAGCACCAAACCCCCCAAAATTGGGGACTGACATGAGAACCAAATTCAATCCACAGCATCAGATATTGTTCCTGGAGGCTATTCATGAGTGATCACTGAGTGCATAAGCAGAAGTAAGCCCTGGGCACTACTGATTGTGGTCCCAAATAAGCAAAAGTAATCTGTAAATAAAGACCTTAGTTTAATTAGGTGTGAAATTATCATAAAAGTCATAAAGTGCAACAAACAAAACCAACAACAGAATAAAATTGTTTTGCTAGTTGAACATTCTTTTCTTTTTTTTTGGTTATTGGGTCACACCCAGCAGCGCTCAGGGGTTACTTCTGGCTCTGTGCAAAGAAACTGCTCCTGGCAGGCACAGGGGACCATATGGGAACCACCATCAGTCCTGGATCGGATGTGCCCGAAGCAAACATCCTACTGCTGTGCTCTCTCTCTGACCCCTCGTTGAGCATTCTGTTGTTGGTTTTGTTTGATGCACTTAGGTTTCTTGGGAAACGTGGGATAGTGGAGAGAATTCACTGTGAAGGGATTGGTATTGGAATACTGAAGGCTAGAAATAATTGTATTGTGAGCAACTCTGTAAATCATAAAATTTCAAATAAATAAATTGACTAAAAAAAGAAAAGAGTAGTTTTCATGCTTTAAAACTTGGTTTTACATTTAAACAAGCTAATCATACAGGATTAAGGCTATTCTATTCAAGTTGACAGGTACAATAAAATAGAAAAAGAGAAAATTTTCCAATAATGCATAGACTTTAAGTTTAAAGTATATGTAACATTTCTTTTTTTTTTTTTTTTTTTGGGTTTTTGGGTCACACCCGACAGTGCTCAGGGGTTACTCCTGGCTTCATGCTCAGAAATTGCTCCTGGCAGGCACTGGGGACCATATGGGGCACCGGGATTCGAACCGATGGCCTTTTGCATGAAAGGCAAACGCCTTATCTCCATGCTATCTCCCGGGCCCCATATGTAACATTTCTATGACTATATCCAATTCAACCTTGCCAGGTGATGCACTCTCACAACTTGCATTCCTGGGTCATTTTTAGCATCTCTTTCATTTTCAGATATTCTGGGTCATCAATAGTTCTCTGTCCTTAATCTTAGAAAAAAATATTTTGGAGGAAGTCTTCCACAGAATGAAGCCAGACCACTGATGATACTTTGCCAAATCTACGCTTCAATGCTTGTCCAAAGGATGTGATGATATGCTTAGGCTTTTCATGCACAAAAAACCCGAGGTTGGTAGGCTGCATATAGGGCCTTGCCTGGTTAGGCTCAGGGGCCAAACAATATAGGTCAAATAATATTAACTCATTTCAAAGAAGTGAATCCCATTCAATCACAAATATTCATTTTTTTCTTTATTAACAAAACAAGCCCAGAACTTAAATGACACCTTGGCATGGCTATCTCAGCTATACCCTTTCTGCCTTTGCTGTAAAACTCAGTATAAGCAGAGAATATTCTGTCATCAGTGCCGACTTGATATCACAACTCTAAGGCAGTTTTCTCTCCCTATCCTATCTTAGTTTTACCTACTTATTTGTTCTTTCCTAGAACTCTTTTACTGGACCTTTGATTTAATTTTGTTTGCAATCAGTTTTATTTTATTTTATTTTAATTTTACTGCAGTGGTCCTCAAATTGTGCATCAGAATCACCTGAGGAACAGTTAAGTCCTCTGCAGTCTGAATTGTACCAGCAGAAGAAATGATTCAATCTGTCCTTTTCATGCACAACAAACCTGAGATTGGTAGGCTGCATATAGGGCCACATCTGGTGAGGCTCAGGGGCCAAACAATACAGGTCAAGTAAGGACACCTACACATTTGTGTTTTTTTATTCTTTGGGTGGTATAGGCTTCTTTGTGCTATCTGAGAACATACTCATTTGCTCTAGTGATTAAATAAATAAAAAAAAACATTAGCGTTGATACCAGCATTTGTTAAGCTTCATTCATACTACCAATCACTAGAAAAATAAAATTCCAATTTCAACAAATGTCTATTGTGTACAGTATAAAGCTCATTATCTTCTACTTTCTTTTTTTTTAATTGTTTTATTTAAGCAGCATGGTTAGACAATTGTTCATTGTTGGATTTCAATCATCACCAGTGCACCCTTCCCACCACTGATGTCTCCAGTTCCTTCCTAACCCAACCCCCCACCTGTTTCTAAAACAGGCAAATTATTTCTTTCTCTTTTTCTCTCACTCTCACTCTCTCTTTCCTTTTTAACACTGTGGTTTACTTACTTACATTTAAAAAGTAAAAACTTCAAGTAATCCTTACTTCTCTTTTCCAAATCATTTTATTGTGTTAAAGAGTCTACTTTAGATGTTTCTGAAATTTAGATCTTATCCCAAGTGTTATCTTAATAAGTAGTGTAATACTACTTTAATTTCAATAATTCCCAAACCCCAATCTTAAAAACAATAATATCAGTTTGCAAATACCAGATAGAGGCAATGAGCTTGTTTTACAAATGGTTGGTCCCTGTTCCATCACTGAAACTACATGATCCCAGAGCACTGTCAGGAGTAGTCCTTGAGCACAGAACTCTGCCATGTAGGAGCCAAATATATTCCCCAAATAACACTTCAACAAAATACATTATTTTATCTTTGTTTCCAAGACAGCTCAAATTCAACATGTCCAATTGGAAAACTTTCAGGAACTTTTTCCATTATTGTTCAAAGTATACACTGACAAACCCATTTATGTTTAATTATTTTATTAAAAAATAGTCAAGCATATATATACTAAGCAATTATTATAAGTGTACAAATAAATTATTATAACACATTAAGAAAATATAGCACAGTGTCATGGTGAGCCATCTATTTATTAATAAATAAAAATTTAATTATATCAGATCAACTGTGTGCTTGTAATAAACCCTGAAAAATATCTGAGGCTTGAAATTCATGTTTAGAGTTGTGAGGTTATTAATAAGCCATATCAATGACATAATAGTGATGATATCGGGGGCCAGGCGGTGGCGCTGCAGGTAAGGTGCCTGCCTTGCCTGCGCTAACCTAGGACGGACCACAGTTCAATCCCCCGGTTCCCCATATGGTCCCCCGTGCCTGCCAAGAGCGACTTCTGAGCAAATAGCCAGGAGTAACCCCTGAGCGTCACCGGGTGTGGCCCAAAAACCAAAAAAAAAAAAAAAATAGTGATGATATCTCTAATTGAAATGTCAATGCTTTTCTTCTTGATATTTGCAATAAATAAAAATACATTTTTGACCTTGACTTTGAATTAGGAATAATTTTACTGCTATCTTCTAAAGGTAAGATATATTGTTAGGTAGTTAGCAATTGTACATATTACTGTCCTGATTCTATTTATCATTAAGGAAGTCCAAAGTCTCAATGTTTTAAAAAAGAAAAGCAATTTTCCTGGTTTCAACTCAAAGATGACATAAAGCCTAAAGAAAAAAGAATTAGATATGAGATAAATTATTATAATTTTCAATTATTCCAAGTATATTTGAATTGAAATCTAAGTTATAGCTTGCTTTCTTTTGGGGTCGTACCCAAATAATCAGAGCTTACTCCTGACTATGTGTGTAGGGATCAATCCTGGCAGGACATGAGGGGCTATATGGGGCCAAAGGTGGAATCCTGGTTACTTACATACAAAGCAAGAGCTCTACTTGCTGTACTATTTCTTTAGGCATAATTTTAATGCTTTAGAATACTAAATATTTGCACAAATTTGTGTCATTTAAAATAATTTAATTACCTCTCTGAGACTCTTTTTCCTCAACTGACCTGTGTTTGGGGAAAGGGAGGTGTTGAAAATAACTACCTCAGGGTTATTGGATATAACTGAATGTTGTAAAGCTTTAGCACAGTGCTTAGCAAGCACTTAATAAACAGCTGTGGTGGTGGTGAAAAAAAAATTTAATTAAAAAAATAAGTCAATTTTTTTCTTTAGGAAAAAGATGGTCTCAGTGTTCTCCAGACATTTCTGTGTTCTATCCTCTTGTGTGCAGAATCATAATCACAAGAATACAAAAGGAAAAACATGGAAATGAAATAATAGAATTAGGAGATAGTGATTAAATGAAATAATAGAAATAGGAGATAGTGATTAAACTCCCTTTAATTATCTTGTCTCTCATAATAAGAATTAGTTTAATCCAAACTGAAAAAATAGATCTAAATACAAGTAAGTAAGTAAATCTTATATGTTAATGATTAATTACTTCTTAGTGTATCCATTATTTTTCTTCTTTAAATTCATCATTTTAATAAGAAATTGGGAAAATATGACATTGTATTTAATTATAGTTTTCATTTTATGAATAATCATTCTTAAAATACTCACAGAGTCTAATAGTTCCCTCTTACTTATAGCTTCAATACCATCTAGTACATGTAAAATAAGAGAAATAATAATTCTTCATATTTGAGGACTAATACCCAACTTAGACAAGATACCTAGAAATTCTAAGTAATTATGTTTTTCAAATTTATTGATGTCTATAGTATGGCCCAAAGCTCTAAAACAAATAATACACTTTTATTAATGAGAATGAATGATCCCTAAACTAACTTTGAGTTTGGAGATATTATGCACTCCCAAAAAGGTGCACAAAAAGTGCAATTCCTTTTATAAGTTCTATGATTTAAGGATCACTTTCATTTTAATGCTCTTGGATACATGTTATCATACTTTACTGTTTCTTGCACTTTATATAATTCAAAACTATTAGTCATATAAAAACTTTTGTCAAAGGAAAACTTTTTAGAGAAACAGAGATTAGGTTTGTATGGTTCACTCTTTGTCTTTTAATTGGTGAATTAAGTCCATTAACATTGAGGGAGATGATTGTTATAGGGTTTGATGTCATCTTTGTAGATAAGTGTGCTGTATTTGTTGGTCTCTCTTGTCTTAGAGTAGACCTGTCAGTTTTTCCTTTAAGGCTGGGTAATCTTCGGTGAAGTTTTTAAGCTGCTGTTTATCCATGAAGCTATGTATACGTCCTTCAAACCTGAATGTGAGTCAGGCTGGGTGCAATATTCTCGGTGAGGCATTCATTTCTTTCAATCTTGTCACAATATCCCACCACTGTCTTCTGGCCTTGAGAGTTTCTTGTGACATGTCTGCTGTAAGTCTCAGGTATGCTCCTTTGAATATAATTTCCCTTTTTGATCTTGCTGCATTCAGTATTCTATCTCTGTCTGTAGGATTTGTCATTGTAACGATGATGTGTCTGGGAGTGTTTTTCTTTGGGTCTCTTTTGTCTGGTACTCTTCGGGCATGCAGGATTTGATTGCATGTAGTCATTAACTCTGGTATTATCTCTTTGATGATGTCTTTGACAGTTGATTCTTCCTGGTGATCTTCTACTTGGGTCTCTGGGACTCCAATGATTCTTATGTTGTTTCTTTTGGGTTTATCAAAGATTTCAATTTTCATATGTTCACATTCCTTGAGTACTTTTTCCATTGCCCGATCGTTTGTCATAAGTTTCTTTTCCCATTTCTTCTGCTGTGTTGAGTTTTTGTGCATCACATCTTCCAGTACTCCGATTCTCTCTTCAGCTGCTGATACCCTGGTGTCGAGGGCATCCACTGAGGTTTTCAGTTGAGTTGCCATGTTTTCTTTTTTTTTTTTTTTTTTTTTTGGTTTTTGGGCCACACCCAGTGACGCTCAGGGGTTACTCCTGGCTATGAGCTCAGAAGTCGCCTCTGGCCTGGGGGACTATATGGGAACCGGGGGAATCGAACCGTGGTCCAAGGCTAGCGAGGTAAGGCAGGCACCTTACCTTCAGCGCCACCGCCCGAGTTACCATGTTTTTCAATTCTGCTATTTCAGTTTGGAGTTTTTTGAGTTCTGTCTTTGTATTCTGTTCTGATCGATCTATGCTTTCTTGGAGTTTTTTGAGTTCTGTCTTTGTGTTCTGTTCTGATCTATCTATGCTTTCTTGGAGTTTTACAAACATATTCCATATTTCTATTTTAAGTTCCTTATCTGAGAGGTTAAACAGAGGGTTGTGATTTTTAAGGTCTTCCAAACCATCATCCTCATTTTCGGTGCATAGTGTTTGCCTACGAGCTTTCCGCATTGTCACGCCAGTAGTGTGGTTTTTCCTTCGTGTTGTGATGGGGTTTATTGGTTAGAATTCAAGAATTCAGAAAAGACAGCAGCACAGAAAAAGAGTTCCCTCAGTCCACAGTTCCCCCAGTAGAGCGCAGTAGTATAATAGAGTGCTGTTTAATTATGAATTTATTGACAAAATTTCTTTCCTGTTTCTAATAAAAGCCAAAATCTTTGGTTGTTTAATATACAAAATGAAATGTCTCTAGTCAGATTTCAAAATTTCCAGTACAGAGAGTATTTGAAATGAGAGATTCATTAACAAAAAAAATCATTTTGCTAACAGTCTCTCCTTACTGTAGAATGTCTACTATAAGATGATTCCTATATTAGAGATTCCTGAAGATGTCTGAAAGTATCATTAAAAATTATAACTATTTCCAAATGCAATAAATGTCTGATTTGAATAAAAATACATTTATAAACTGAAATTTAACTCTTTTCTGACAACTGTTTGTAATATAGTAAGTATATTTAAATCACAATAATATAAATATTAAAAATCATGATTTTTACCTTATATGACAAAAATTAATAACTGAATATTATTAGACTCAAGGAATACATTTGCTAGTTTGTACACTTTATATCCTAAACTAAAATAATTGCTTTATTTGAAAAGAGCCTAGAATTATGCTTTTACTAACTTCAGAAAGCTTACTGTGTCAGTTTCATAAGTTTGTTTTTTTCTTTTAGAATTTAACACAGGTGTAGAGGCATATTATGAAATTTACCTACAGCTCCATATTCTGCCAAGTATGGACCACAAATACCAATAAATACCAGAAAAACAATAGTTAGCTACCTGGGTTTAAATAAGTATAAATTATAACAAACTAAATATACTAAAAATGTACACCTTTGACAATATAACAATTACAACAATCTTATCAATTTTATATTACTGTATAGTCACTACAATTTTTAGCCTTCATGTTGTACTTTCTGTGAGATCTTAGAGTAATAAAGCCAAATTCTTTTTTTGCTTTCTTTTGGTCCACACCTGGTAGCACTCAGCATTTACTCTGGCTCAAAAATCATTCCTTAAAGGTTTGAGGGACCATATGGGATGCCTGGATTGAACCTGGGTCAGCTGCATGCAAAGAAAACACCCTACCCACTGTGCTATCTCTCTGGATCCAAAGCCAAATTATTTAGAGGATTAATACCTTTACTTGAAAATTTATTTTGTTCTGTAGTTCAGAGTGAATCTTTACATAGCTTCATTTTATGAATAGAAAAGTGTGATATTCTCTCATTCCCTTTGATTATTTTTAAAGGAAAGAATGACCACAAATATTTTTAGAGATATTTAGAATTTCTTCAGAAAAGTGAGAACAATGTTTTGATACATACACTCATCAATCATGTGATAGGTTAAGACGTTGTCTAATCATATATGTCAATAATACACATGAAAGATCTTGCATGTTTTCCTATTTTATTCCTCTGTGAAAGACAGATGTGTTGTATCCAATTATTCGCTGATTGGTATCAGGAGAAACATTAGCATAATTGGCACATTTGTTCTAATTAAAAGAAAGTTACTGCCACATGCCCACCCCACACCAAAAATGAGTCCAACACTATTAGATACAAACATTTGTAAGTGGATCCATTAAGTAAGAACACTTAATGAAACAGTAGAGTTCAGTAGAGGAGGTATACTTAACAGACTGTAGGTTTAGCTTAGACTCATTGTGTACAGGTACATTAATCAAAGAAATGTCAAAAGCAAGTATGGAATAATTATCAAATGCACATTCAGTCAAGCCAAGTTTCAAAAAGAAACATAAGCAAGAAGTTGTTTGTTGGTTATGTCTGAGTGATTTAGAAGTGACAAGTTTGAAGCTTTTTTGGTATTTGTTCTAACCCAGCCATTTGGACCAAAAATAGTTGAATGTTAGCGTTCTCTGGAAAATTTCTTAAAATGTATGCAAGAAACACTATTATTAGCAATATTTCAAATTACTGCACCTCAAATAAAACTAAACAAACACACAAACACAACTTTGAAATACAGGTTTTGCAGTGACAGTATATTTTGAATAAAGATTAAGTCTCTTTCTAATTTCATAAGTGATCCTGTGTGCATTAATATTGGAAACCCAGAGTTAAGGATTGTCCTGATGATCATGTTTTTTATTTTGTTTTGTTTGTTTGTTTTGGTTCTTGGGCCATGCCCAACTCCACTTAGGAGTTATTCATGCCTCTGCGCTCAGAAATCCTGGCTAGGGGGGTTCATATGGGATGCCAGGGATCCAACCTGTGTCCATCCTGGTTCAACCGTGTGCAAGGGAAAGACTCTACTGCTTTGCTACCACTCTGGTTCTAATGATCATATTTTTAAGTAGCCTTCTCTCAGCTTGAGAGTCAGGTTTTCTTAGAAGTTTCCTTGTCATGTTACTATAATTAAAGAACAATTTGAAGAATTAGGCATTGACAGGTCTGAATATGTTTATGAAATATAAGTTTTCAGGGCTGGAGAGATAGCATGGAGGTAAGACGTTTGCCTTGCGTCCAGTAGAACAGTGGTTTGAATCCCTGAATCCCATAAGGTCTCCCGTGCCTGCCAGGGGCAATTTCTGAGTGTAGAGCCAGGAGTGACCCCTGAGCACTACCGGGTGTGACCCCCCAAAAAATAAAAGAAAAATATGTCTTCTATAGACTTTTTTTTTAATATAATTTTTATTTTTAAACATGTTGGGTTACATATCATTGGCAATCATATTTTAGGTACAAATTAACATAAAATCAGGGGAACTCCCATCACCAAAAAGTCCTCAGTCCACCTCAGTTCCAATCCTAGTTCCCATATCCTCTCCCCTACCGCCCCCCCCCTCCCCCGGGGTTGTAGACTTTTATGAAAATAGTTGCATCACCATTACTTCACAAATGACAAAATTGGTAGGAAAAAAACTACGGACCATACACTCGAATAGAAGCCACGGTGGCAGTGTTAGTGACAGAAGCACCAGGGCATTGGCTGCAGAAGCACTAGAGTGGTATTGAAGTCAGCTGAATCATTTGCAGCAGCTGGAGTAACAACAGCGAGACTCTAGGATTGGCACATAACATGGAAATACACACCCAGTTTGAGACCACATCTCATAGCTTGCTTCTCAAGCTGCCATAAGAAAATGCCTTACACAGCCATAAGAAAATCTTCCATAAACTATCTTGAGACCACACTGACAGGGAAAGATTGACAGTGACTTAGGGAAAGAAAAACCTTGAAATTACCAAAGAAAACATGGTAAAACAGAGCAAATAAATACAATGCTTGGTGAATGAAGACTTCAATCTTGCATTTCCAATCAGTATTATTGGAGTTCAGAGAGTAAATTCTTGGGATATTCTTTTTATTTTATTTTATTATTATTTTTTGCTTTTTGGGCCATACCCGTTGATGCTCAGGGGTTACTCCTGGCTCTGTACTCAGAAATTGCTCCTGGCTTGGGGGACAATAAGGGATGCCAGGTGAGCAAACAGTAGTCCGTCCTAGGTCAACCTCATGCAAGACAAACACCCTACCTCTGTACGATCTCTCTGGCTCCAGATGTCATATTTTTATTTATAGGCAAAGTTAGATCCTTTAGCTGACTTATTTTAATATCCATAATAATATCACATGCCTGTGATATGATTATTATATCCATACTAATATCACATATATGTGATATGAGACCATATGAAATGCCGGGGGACAGAACCATGGTCCATCCTAGACTGGCCGTGTGCAAAGCAAACACCCTACCTCTGTGCTATCGCTCAGGCCCAATCCTTGGGATATTCAACAAGTTCAAAGAAACAATGGAATGGACTGCCAATTAAACACAGAAGGATATGAAAACAGAAAGGAGAAAAAATACAGAGATGTCACAACTAAAAAACTTGGTAAGTTAAATAAAAATTTTATTGAAAGGCCTCATTAGCAGTGTAAAAGTTGCTGAGGAAAGAATCATGGAGTTCAAAAATAAAGTGGAGAAAATCTCCAGATAAACAGAAGATGGAAATTAATTTTCAAAATAAGTGAACAAAGGTGGAAAAATTGTTCAAAATAAAAAGACAAGAATAGGACTTTAAGACAAATTTAATAGAAACAAAATTGATTTACTGCAGTCCAAAGAGTCAGGAAGAAAAAAACTTATGAAGAAGTTACAGTCAAAGACATTGCTGAGAATTTCCCATAGCAGAAGACTGAATGCAACCACAACCTTCCTGTCTGAAGAGTACCAGTTAAAAAAGGCCCAAATAAGAACATACCAAGGCACATCCTAATCACAGTGATGAAAACTACAGCTGTTTTCCTGTAAAAATTGCCATCGAACAAAATCTCCAAGGCCCAAACCTGGTAAGGACCCTACCCAATAAGGTGCTGATCCCTGTTGTGTGTTTGGGTACAGGAGAGCATTATAAAGACTGCTGCCTTGTTCCCTGTCTGCTTTCCTGCACAGAACAGCCAAGAAAATGCCATCAAACACAAATTCCAGGGTTCAAACCCGGTAAGGAACCCACCCAATAAGGTGGAGCCAGAGGAGTGCATATCTTCTAACCCACGACACCTACCCCCCCCCCCACAGCACATAGTAAAAACCACTATAAAAATGTTGCAATGGGGAAACAATGCAGAACAACACTATGCATAGAGATTGAAGATGACGTGCAAGGTACTACCTACCTAGTTAGCCTCTCAGATAAGGAGTTTAGAAATTAATATGGAGGATGCTCAAAAAACTCAAGCCTGAACAGACCATAGTGACAGAACTTATAACTGAAATAAGAGGTCTGAAAATCTCAGTAGATAAAATGACACCTCAATGAAAAGCCTCTCCAAAGGAATAACAGCAGCTGATGACAAGGTTCAGTGAGTCAGAGGATAAGATGCAGAACAACATCATACAGCAGAAGAGATTGGAAAAAAAAACCTTAAAGCAAATGATCAGACAGTGAATAAACTACTCAAAAAATGTGAACAGATGAAAATATAAATTTTTGATAAACTCAATGGAAATTACATAGGAATCATTGAAGTCCCAGAGACCCAGAAAGAGAATATTAAGAAGTATTGGAGGAAGAGTGAGAAAAGGAAAAGGAGTAAGAAGAGAAAGAAGAAGAGGAAGAAGAATAAAAAGAAAAAAGGAAGAAGAGGAAGAAAAAAAGAGGAGGAAGTGGTGGAGGAAGCAGAAAAAGAAGAATAAAATGAGGAAGAAGTGTAGGAGGAAGAAGAAAAAGAAAAGAGGAAGAAGGGGAATAAGAGGAAGAAGAAAATGAAGAAAGGAGAAAGAAGAGGAAGTAGAAGAGGAGGAAGAAGAGAAAGAAGAGGAAAAGGGAAGAAGAAAAAGAAGAGAAGAGAAAAAAGAAAATGAACTGAAGATTATTTTTAATTTATTTCTTATAATAGTGTCTTTTTTAAGCACTGTGATTATAAACATGCTTGTAGTTGGATTTCAGTGAAAAATAAAATAATGAATAAATATGGCTGAAAGAAATTGAAGATGAAATAAACGGAAAGGCAGTATGAGTGAATTGGAAGAACTAACTTATGAAAATGTTCAATCTGTCCAAAGCAGTTTTCACTTCAATGTTTTCTCATCATCTACTCCACTGACATTTTCCCCAGAAATAAAATTAAAAATTTTTTTAATTCTAAGAGTTAACTTTTGAAAAGAAGAAGAAGAAAGAAAGAAAAGGCAAGAAAACCACAGAGATAGAAAGAAGACTGAAAGCAGCAAGGTCAAGAAAAGGAAGTTATATACAAAGAAGTATTCATAAAATTTACAAAAATTTACCAAAATCAACTCTCCAGGCCCCAAAGCAGTGTTGGTATATAATGAACTATATCATTTTAACTAAAAATTAGAATGAGATCAAAGGAATGCCTCACCAAGAACAAAGCATTCAGCCAGACTTTCATTTAGGTTTGAAGAAAGGATGCACTTCTTTATGGATAAACAACAGCTCATACACTTTACATACTCAAACACAACTTTAAAAGAACGGAGGGGCACTTTATGACAAGACAAACCCCAGAAACATAACATATTCCTACAAAAAAGGCACAAAATTCTATGACAAATTCTGTTAATGCCTGTGGACCAAATGTATCAATAAATAGATAGTGGCAAAACAGATCAGAAAATTTAATCCAACCATAATACAAAAAACCCTTTACATTCTGAGGTTCATTGCAGCACTATTTAAAATAGTCAGAATCTGGAAAAAACACAAATGCCTGAGATGAGATGTGTGAATAAAAAAACAATAGTACATCTACACAAAGGTATACTACAATTGTTAGAAAAAGTAAAGTAAAATTTCCTTATACATGAATGGATATGGAGAGTATTATCTGAGTAAAATGACTCAAAAGAAAGGAATAGACAGAGTAATCTCACTCATAAGAGAGATATAAGAGGCCCGGAGAGATAGCATAGCGGCATTTGCCTTGCAAGCAGCTGATCCAGGACCAATGGTGGTTGGTTCGAATTCCGGTGTCCCATATGGTCCCCCATGCCTGCCAGGAACTATTTCTGAGCAGACAGCCAGGAGTAACCCCTGAGCGCTGCCAGGTGTGGCCCCAAAACAAGCAAACTAGAAAAAGAGAGATATAAGAATAAAAAGAGTATAATGATAAAATCCAGAGACAATAGAGATACATTTTTTAAAATGAATATTTTCTATCTTCTGGTAAATTAAAAATAAAATCTTAATTTTCAGTGAATTTTTTTCAATTAATTCAGATATATATTGTTACAGATATACAAATGACTGTCAGAAAAATTGAATTATTTTATATGCATATTATCCATATACCTAATTATTATTATGACTAATAATATCACGGTTACATTGAAAACAGGAATCAATGGTTTAATTTCATTGTCATAACACCAGATTACCGAATCAATTCCCACTTCTGCCTAAAACTTCAAAACATTGAAAATATGAGAACTACAAGAGTAAATGCATTACTAACTCTGTACAGTGTTGTACTTCTTAGTGATATTAATTTGCAATCTAATATATACAAAAATGCATACATCATTTTTACCAAAACACTTGGTGACTCAAATGCAGGTCCAAATTTATAACTAATCAAAGAATTGCTTCTCTTTATATGCACAATAAAGAGTAAAAAATCACACCCCCTGATGTTATTTTAGAGGCTAATAGGAACTGCCAGATTAATTGACAGTTTTATCACTTGTTAAATAAAGCATTTCTGAGCACAGAGGGTAATGCTTGTAGACAAGGACAATTTAATAAATTTAAACAGATGTGAAGAATACATAGAACTTAATACAAATGAAGATATAAAAATTGTGAGGTATATCACTTTTTGTTATTTGAAGTTACTTATTACTAAAAAACACTAGATGAATGCTATGTAATGAATTAAAAGCATTAAAATTATTTTTTCATTATTTTCTAAGATGATGATATTCTTTACAGGAGCATTCATTTCCTTGTGTTTTCAGAACATGTATACAAAGAGATAGTCTCAAAATCAGTGTAGTTTGATGTTGACAAAAAATAGTTTGAATGATTCATATCTCAGTAGCAATCATTTGCTTTGTAGCACAATAACATAGAATAAATCTATTAGTCTGATAGAAAAAAATTAGATAAATCTAATAGTAGTTGTAATTCCTCAAGGATATTTTAATTTATAAAGTTTATAGACATATCTTTTAGGCCAGTCATGATTATTGCATTATGGTGGGGGCACATGAAAGATATGAGCATACAAGCTACATACACTCACTATTTATACTCAAGAGAAATTATGAAGATAATGACACATCATTAAGTCATATTGTTTCTCTCTATGATAAAATTTTGTTTCTGAATTCTTGAGAGAGAATTATGGGACTAAACCAAGCTGCCTGTGGCTCTGTTCAGTGAGGGTATCTATTTGACTTCTAAGTCATTAATCAGTTCCAATCAATCTCTTCGGCCAGCAGTAGGCCAGTCAGGACTCCATTACACATCATTCATCATGTCATGCCCTATTTCCCTGGACCATTAGCCAGGGATTAAGCCTCTGTTAGAATACCTAAGTACCAATTACTAAAAAGAATCTTTTGCTACTCACTTCAGCCACAGGAATCCCTTCAGGTGGTCGACACTGGAGCAAAACTTCCTGTTCCAAGGACACTTCCTTTCCCAGAGGCTCCTGCTCAAATGTCTTCCGCAAATCTGAAAAAGCACAGATAATAAAACACATAATAAAAGTAGGATCCAATCACTTACAAAAGCTTTTATTTTTAAATATTTTAAACCAAAATCTGTCTGATTATAATCTATTGGATGACATAATGAACCCCAAAGGCTAGTAACTGTTTCTTAGCTTCTTTCTGATCTGTCAGTAATTGGGATTGTGTCCAAGGTCTCACACATACAAGGCACCATCCCTGGTCCAAGATTTCCATTATTTAGCCAGGCAGAAAAACTTCTTATAATTAAATCTCAGTTTAGCATTCTAATCTTAAGTCTGTATTTTACACAAACTCCCTTTCAAAATACTGAAAATGTGTCTGGTATAAGAGATAACAAATATAAAAGAAATTTCTTTGTTGATGTCTATATATCATATAGTTTTTGGAGAGTATCATATATGGCAGTAACCAGGGCTCTGTACTCAAGGATCACTCTTGAAGGGACTCATGGGATGAGGGATAGAACAGTAGTTTATGAGTTCCAGGCATTTTTTTGCAAGTAAAGAATCCTAATAGTTGTATTATTTTTCTGAGCCTAAACTCTAATTTTCAAAAGATGCATTAGAAACCCTCATTTTAATAGCAACTTGTTTAATTTTTCCTTTTGCTTCTCCTTTTTTTCTGTGTTGGGGTCACACCCACCAGTATTCAAAGCTGATTCCTTAACCTGGGCTCAGGGATAACTTCTGGCAGTGTTTGGAGGAGCATATATGATACTGGTATCAAACCAGGGCCTGCTGCATGCAAGACAATATTAACTTCCATATTATCTGTCTAGCTCTCATTATTTCTCAAAAATCACTAACTTTCAACTATTTAATCAAAATAACCAAATTCTTAGTTTTATTTTTACATACAAACTTCCCCCACTTACTAATAATATATGCTATGAAGTGTTGAGTGAAAATATTTTCTTCAACTCAATCAGCTATTAGTTTTAGTCTGCTTATTTTGCATTTCAGAAACTTTTTAGTTTGATGTAGTCCCACTTAGATTAGATTCTATAGCCCATTGTATTCATATCATATATTGAAGACTTCTTTGAGGTCTATGTCTTGGAGTATTTTACATTGTCTTTATCAATGTACTTTATGGATTAGGGTTTGATATCAAGGTCTTTAACCTTTTACTTTGAGTTGATTTTTGTGTAAGGTGTGAGGTATAGGTCCAGCTTTAATTTATTACATGTAGTTATCTAATTGCCACACACCATTTATGGAAGAGGCTAACTTTATTCTATTTAATGTTCTCAGACCATTTATTGTTGGTTATATACTTGCGAGTTTGTCAGTAGATATTCTATTCAGAAAGTATGCCTATGTTCCAATACCATGTTGTTTTGATCACTATGGCTTTGTGGTACAGTTTCAGTTAGCTTTATAAAACACTCAAAGAAGACTTACTGTCACTAACCTTAAAATTGCCACAAAATATGAATGAGATGGAATCCTCCCTAATATATTCTATGAAGCCAACATTATGATGATTACCAAAGTTGACAGAGATACTACCAAAAGAGAAAACTACAGACCAATATCACTGATGAACAATTAGTCAAAATCCTCAGCAAAAGCCTAGCAAAGTTAAGAGTATATCAAAAATTATACATCATGTTCAAATGAGTTATGTTCTGGGAATACAAAGATGGCTCAATATATGCAAATCAATTAACAAAGAACTTCACATCAGTAAGAAGAAATAAAAATCAAGTGATCATATCAATCTATTCAGATAAAGCATTGACTAGATAAAATCCACATTCAGGAATGAGATGTGGAAGAAAGATTTGTAAAAATAGTAACAGTAATTATTAAAATATTATAGTCATATTATTAACAGGACAAAACGGAAAGCCACTGATGTCAGACACTAAGCAAGAATATCCATTTTCTCCACTCTCATTCAGCATAATAGGAGTCCTTGCAACAGCAATCAGGCAACAGAAGAAAATCAAAGGGATCCAAATTGGAAAACAGAAAGTCAAATTATCTCAATTTGCAGATGACATAATATTGAAGACTATAATAATTTAAAAAGAAGGTCCTAGAAAAAAATAAAACAATACAGTAAAGTAACTGACTACAAAGTCAACAAGAAATTAGTTGCATTCCTTTATACAAAAAAAATACATCAGAGGACAAAGAGATTAAGAGCCCATCACATTTAAAATACTGTCAGACTAGCGCAGTGAGGTGAACAGAGCCTCTCCTGTATAATTTTTGCTTGTACAAAAAGCATGGCCACTACACTCCATGGCTGTACATTTCTTCTAATCCATAGGCACAATACATAAACACCAAACTGCAAAGGTAATGATGGGGAAAAAACACAGAACACCATCATGATTAGAGAATGAGGATGGTAGTTATGAACCCAGAAAGTACCAGTCACCTATATACTCTCCAAAGAGGATTTTAGAGAGGTAATATAGAGGATTTTCAAAGAACTTAAAGAAACCATGGAATGAAGAGAACAAATAAGAACCAAGAGGATATGAGAGTAGAAATGAGAAAACTTCAAACAGAAATAACAAGACTGAAAAACTTGGTAGGTAAAATGAAAAACTCACTGAAAGGTCTCACCAGCAGACTAATAGCTGATGAGGAAAGAATCAGTGCTCTAGGTGATAAACTGCATAACACCATAGACTAACAGAAGAGGTTGGAAAGAGTTTAAAATAAAAAGAAGGAAAAATACTAAAAACAAGTGAACAGATAATTGAGCTCTGTGAAAAATTTAATAAAAACAACATAAGAATCATTGAAATCCTAGAGACCCAGAAAGAAAACACCCGTGAAGAATCAACAGTCAAGGATATCATTGTTGAGAAGTTCTTGAACAAAAAAGTGTATGCACCAACATTCTGGATGTGCAAAGCATATCATAACCTAAAAGAGATCCAAATAAAAGCACCCCAAGGCATCTAGACACAAGGGTGAAAATAACAGATAGAGGTGAGAAACTGTGAGTGTTGCCTGTGTGTTTTTCTACTGTTCTATCTCCTGAACCTCTGGGAGTGGGCCGAAAAGGACCCAGAAAAATCGCTTTCTCAGAGGCCCATTCACGAACTGGAATGCCAAGGAACTGCTTCCAATCGTGAAAACCAGCTATAAGTAGTACTTTGCAGAAGGCAGGTCCCCTTTTTGTGATGTCAGGCTGGGAAAATCTATACCTGCCCAGTGGTTTCCGACTGTAAGAAACTGCGAGTGATGCCTGTGTGTGTTTTTCTACTGTCCTGTCTCCTGAACCTCTTGGGAGTGGGTCGAAAAGGGCCCAGAAATATCACTCTCCCAGAGCCTCATTCATGGGCCAGAATGCCAAGGAACTGCTTCCAATCTACCCCTGACCAGTGGTTCCCGACTGTGAGAAACTGTGAGTGTTACCTGTGTGTGTTTTTCTACTCTCCTGTCTCCTGAACCTCTCGGGAGTGGGCCGAAAAGGGCACATCACAAAAAATGAGAACAAGCAGTGCTGGCAGGGACGTGGAGAGAAAGGAACTCTTATTCACTGCTGGTGGGAATACTATCTAGTCCAACCTTTATGGAATGCAATATGAAGATCCCTCCCAAAACTGGAAATTGAGCTCCCATATGATCCAACTATACCACTCTAAGGGATATACACTAGGAACACAAAAATACAATTCAAAAATCCCTTCTTCACACCTATATTCATTGCTGTGCTATTTACAATAGCCAGACTCTGGAAACAGCCAAGATGCGCTTCAACAGATGAATGGCTAAAGAAACTGTGGAACATATACACAATGGAATATTATGCAGCCATAAGGAGAGATGATATCATGAAATTTTCCTATACATGGATGTCCATGGAATCTATAATGCTGAGTGAAATAAGTCAGAGAGAAAAAGAAAAAGATGGAGAATGGTCTCACTCATCTATGGGTTTTTAGAAAAATGAAAGACATTTCTCAACAAATTTCGGAGACAAAAGAGAGGAGGGCTGAACATTACAGCCAACCTCATGAACCTCACCACAAAGAGTGATGAGTTTAGTTAGAGAAATAACTACATTGTGAACTATCCTAACAATAAAAATATATGAGGGAAATTGAAAGCCTGTCTAGAGTATAAATAGGGGCAGGGAGGAGAGGGGGGGATATTTGGGTCATTGGTGATGGGAATGTTACACTGGTGATAGGGGGTTGTCATCTTATATGACTGAAACCAACCACAATCATGTTTGTAACCAAGGTGTTGAAATAAAAAATATTAATAAAAAGAAGAAAAGGACAGATAGACTACTGAAAACTACAAGGACAAAATAAAAATTACAGAAAATAATTATCCTTAATTTTTACCAGATTTATAACAAACAATCTTGAAGTTTGAAGGCATTCAACTAAATAAATGCCTCACCAAGAATATTTCAACCAGCCAGTATTTTTTAGGCTTGAAAGAAAGATACACAGCTTCATAGTAAACAACAGCTCAGACTTTACAAACTCAAAACCAAACTTAAAAAAAATGAAGTGAAGGGTCTACTTTAAGGCAAGAAAGGCCCGAAAATTACACTACATTCCTATGAAAAAGATGACTCTAAATCCCATGACAATAATCTCTGTCAATATCAATGGACAAAATGCACCAGTTCAGAGACACAGAGTGACAAAATGGACCAGAAAACTGAATCCACCATTTTGATGCTGGGAAGAAACACATCTGAATAGTCAGAATAAATATAGACTCGAATTGAATAGTTGAAGGACAATCATTCAAGCAAATAGCTTCTTTAAAAAATTGAGGTTGTCACAGTTATATATATATATATATATATACATATATATATATCATATAGACTTTAGGCTTAAAAATGTTATAAAAGACAAAATAGACATTTTCTAATAATACACCAGGAAGAAATAACACTCCTAAATACATATGTATCCAATAAGGGGTCAACGAAACACTGTAAACAAATGCTAGTAGACTTAAAGAACTTAATTAGGATAGAAAGAATTTGAAGAAAAAAATAGAGGAGAGTGAATTCAATAGCTATATATAGGGCTCTCATCCCCAGAAATATGGATACACATTCTTCTCCACTGCACATGGGACTTTCAAGACCCAAAAAAACATATCTCCTTCTATCAGGAGGATAGAAATTATTTAAACTATCATCTTAGACCATGATACATTGAAAATAGAAGTGAATTACAAAGAGGAATGGTGAAATAGATTTAATATCTGGAAATTAAACAGCTCACTGCTGAACAATCATTGGGTCATAGAGAAAATAGGAAATAAAAAGACTCCTGTAAACAAATGAGAATAGATATAAATGATCAGAAATAGTGTGACACAGCTGAAACAGAATTAAGAGGAAAATTTATAGCTTTGTAAGAATTTATCAGGAAGGAATAAAGGACCTACATAAAATCTTAAGAACACAATTCAAAATACTGAAAAATGATTAACAAAATGAGCCAAAGATAAGTGGGTAGAAGTAAATAATAAAACGAAGAGTTGGAACTGGAAAAAAATAAATTGGAAACAAAATCCACCCTAAAGAACAATAAAAATAAGAGTTTTTTTTCTTTAAAATGTTCAACAAGATCAATAAACCATTAGCAAGACTCATAGGGAAGGAGAAATTTAAACAGAATCAGAAAAATAAAAAGCAGGAAGTCACTATATATATTACAGTGCTGACATGTATGCAGGGAAAAAGGGACACTCAATCAAAGATGGTGGAAATGCTTATTAATTCAGACTTTTGGGAAAATAATATGAATATTCCTCAAAAACTAGAAATATAAACCAGCAATACTATTCCTAGGGATTTAACCTAGGAACCCCAAACACCATGCAGAAAAGCATTCTGCATTCCTTTATTTATTACAGCATAACTTATAATACCCACAATCTGGAAATAACCCAAGAAACAGTGGTACATCTACACAATTGAATACTATGACAGTTAGGAAATATAAAGTCATAAAATTTTATACAGTAATATATATGGATAATACAATGCTGAGTGAAATGTGTCAGAAGAAGAGGGATAGACAAACTATAATCTAACTCATTTGTGAGTATAAAATATAAAAGAGTATAGAAATAATATACAAAGACAATAGAGATAAATTCCAGGAGCACTAGCACATGGTCAGAAGCATGTCACCTAGAGTGGTCATGCTATTATAATAAAGAAGGGTTCACTATGACAATGGTAGTTGAACCTGATCACTCTAGACAAGAATGGTGTACTGAAATGGGATAAATTGACATATACTGTACTCTTTCATTAACAATAGTGCAAACCATAGTGTCAAAAAGGATAAAGAGAGGGGCCAGAGTGGTGTGACAAGTGGCCAGGCATCTATCTGCCTTGCACGTGCTAGCCTAGAAAAATCACGATTAGATCCCCTGATGTCCCATATGGTCCTCCAAGCAAGGAGCGATCTCTTAGCTCATAGCCAGTAATAATCCCTGTGTGTCACCGGGTGTGGCCCCAAAAGAAAAAAACAAACACTGGAGAGAGAGGACAGAGAGAGGGGAGAGAGAGCAAGAGAGAGAGAGCAAGAGAGAGAGAGAGAGAGAGAGAGAGAGAGAGAGAGAGAGAGAACATTGTCTGCTTTTAAGGACCACACTTGGAGCTAATTCCTGCTTCCAGTGTCAATCCAAGAACACAGGGAAAACAAATAAAATATATCATTTCTACTCCTCATTTTTTGAGGGGGTTAGATGATTTTTCTTGTAAAGTTCTGTCAGCGTCTTGTATATTTTAGATATTAACCCCTTATCTGATTGGTATAGGGTGAATAGTTTCTCCCACTCAGTGGGAGGCTTTTGTATTCTGGGCACTATTTCCTTCGAGGTGCAGAAGCTTCTCAGTTTAAAATAGTCCCATCTGTTTATTTCTGCTTTCACTTGTTTGGAAAGTGTTGTTTCCTTCTTAAAGATGTCTTTAGCCTCAATGTCATGAAGTGTTTCACCTATATGTTGTTTTATATACTTATGTTTTCAGATTTCAGGTCTGATATCTAGATTTTTAATCATTTGTATTTTACCTTTGTAAAATGGTGTTACATGGCTTTAGCTGGAGGTGTAAGTTCGCTTTTTTTACAAGTGGCTAACCAGTTGTGCCAACACCACTTCTTGAACAGGTCTTCCCTGTTCCATTTAGGATTTCTTTCTTCTTTATCAAAAATTAGGTGACGGTATGTCTGGGGAACATTCTCTGAGTAATCAAACCTATTCCACTGATCTGAGAGTCTGTCTTTATTCCAATACCATGCTGTTTTGATAACTATTGCTTTGTAATAAAGTTTAAAGTTGGGGAAAGTAATACCTCCCATACTCCTTTTCCCAAGTATTGCTTTAGCTATTCGTGGGTGTTTATTGTTCCAAATGAATTTCAGAAGTGTTTGATCCACTTCTTTGAAAAATGTCATGGGTATCTTTAAAAGGGATCGCATTAAGTCTGTACAATACTTTGGGGAATATTGCTATTTTAATTATGTTAGTCCTGCTAATCTAAGAGCAGGGTATGTGTTTCCATTTTCATATGTCCTCTAATATTTCTTGGAGCAGGGTTTTATAGTTTTCTTTGTATACGCTCCTTCACATCTTTAGTCAAGTTGAGTCCAATGTATTTGAGTTTGTATGATACTAATGTGAATGGGGTTGTTTTCTTAATATTCATTTCTTACCTATCATTATTGTTGTATAAAAAGGTCATTGACATATGTGTTAATTTTATGATCTGCCACATTGCTATATGCATCTATTGTTTCTAAAAGCTTTTTTATAGAGTCTTTGAGGTTTTCTAAGTATAGTATTATGTCATCTGTGAATAGTGAGAGCTTGACTTCTTCCTTTATTATCTGGATTCTCTTGATATCTTTTTCTTGCCTGATCGCTATAGCAAGGACTTACAGTGCTATGTTGAATAGGAATGGTGAGAGAGGACAGCTTGTCTTGTACCAGAATTTAGAGGGAAGGCTTTTAGTTTTTCTCCATTGAGGATAATATTTGCCATTGGTTTGTGGTATATGGCCTTGACTACATTGAAAAAGGTTCCTTTCATTCCCATCTTTCTGAGAGTTGTTTTTTTTTTTATCAAGAATGGGTGTTTGACCTTATCAAATGCTTTCTCTGCATCTATTGATATGATCATGTGAAATACAAATGGCTAAAAGGCACATGAATAAATGCTCCATATCACTAATCATCAGAGAGCAAATCAAAACAACTATGAGGTACCATCTCATACCACAGATATTGGCGCACATCACAAAAAATGAGAGCAAGCAGTGCTGGAGAGGACGTGGAGAGATAGGAACTCTTATTCACTGCTGGTGGGAAAGCTATCTAGTCCTATGGAATGCGATATGGAAATTCCTCCAAAAACTGGAAATCGTGCTCCCATATGATCCAGCTATACCATTACTAGGGATATATACTAGAAACACAGTAATACAGTTCAAAAATCTCTTCCTCACACCTATATTCATTTCCACGCTATTTACAATAGCCAGACTTTGGAAATAACTAAGATGCCCTTCAACAGATGAATGGCTAAAGAAATTGTGCTACATATACACAATGAAATATTATGCAGCCGTCAGGAGAGATATCATGAAATTTTCCTATACATGGATGTCCATGGAATCTATTATGCTGAGTAAATAAGTCAGACAGTGAGAGAAAGACACAGAATGGTCTCACTCATCTATGGGATTTAAGAAAAATGAAAGACATTCTTGCAATAATTTTCAGAGACAAAAGAGAGGAGGGCTGGAAGTTACAGGCCACTTCATGAACCTCACCACAAAGAGTGATGAGTTTAGTTAGAGAAATAACTACATTGCGAACTATCTTAATAATGAGAATATATGAGGGAAATAGAAAGCCTGTCTAGAGTACAGGTGGGGGCAGTGTGGGGAGGAGAGATGTTTGGGGCATTGGTTGTGGGAATGTTGCACTAGTGAAGGGGGGTGTTGGGGTGTTCTTTACATGACTGAAACCCAACTACAATCATATTTGTAATCAAGGTGTTTAAATAAAGATACTTATATAAAGAAAATAGCCATAATTAGGCAAAGCAATCATAATCAAATAAAACTGATGATTCCTCAGTTTAGAAGGGAAAGTGATTGAAGTTCATTATGACTGACTTTCAATAACTTCATGTACTATATCAGTAAACACCTTGTTGTTCTTGATCAAAAAGAATATTCCTTACTTAAACTGTATCCTGAAGGACTTCAATTTTAAACAAGTGTCATTAATGTGCTTTATGTACAGCAATTCATTCTGAGAAGCACATGTTTGAATGATTGAGTGATCACTCATGGAGCAAGAGAGAAACACTGGACACTGCTAGGCTACTCAGGGCCTGGTATACTGATGGATGGTATGTGAACCAACAATTCTGTTTCTGCAATGCGGTTCTTGCCAGGTTGCTTGTAGTAAATCCCTGTTGAAAATACCATGGCAACAAGAGAGCTTTCTCTGTTGATGACATTGAAACTATCTTCAACAGAAATTAAACTTTTATGAATCCTCAGGTCATGCAGGCAACATATATAGAAGAAAGCATATTTTTTCCTCAAACTTTGGTACCCATTGAATTTTTTAGTTTATTTGGTTATGAGGACATGGTTATTTCTGACTTATTTCTGAAGGGCTTATTTCTGACTCTGTCAGTGCTTGGTGGACTAGAGATTTAAACCAGTTCAGCTGTGTACACAGATAGTGCCTTAATCTTTGTGCTATCACTCTGCCTCCTGCTTTCCATAGTTTAACACAGAAAAGAGCACCAACAAATTAACTAACTACATTTTTTATTCTTGTTACTGAACACAATTACATGTTGCCATTTGAAATAAAGGATTCAGTGGGTTCCAAATTCTCATATTTGATTCAGTATTTTGTTTGGGTTTTGTTGTTTGTTTGTGGTCATACTTGGAAATACAGAAGACTTAATCCTGATTCTGCACTCAGGGATCTCTATGGATGGTGCTCAGAGGATCATTTGGGTTGCGAAAATAAATATGGGTTAGTCATGTGTAAAGCAAGTGTCCTACCAACTGTACTATTGTTCCACTCCTTGATTAGATATTTTGAAAAATGTTGTGGATTAATGTGAGAATTTTTTCTGTTTATATGTTTAGCTGATTAGTGTTTTTTATATCTATATGTTTAACTGATTGCAATATATTTGTGTAAATTGAAATTCTGAGGCACATACCAAGTGTGGATTCTAAGTGTGCCTCTGAACTGACACCTTGAGATGTTCTAGCAAATCAATGGCAAAGGTATCAGAGTAGTTTTCATATTTATTATGGATTCTATTCTACCTCAGAGAAAATCCCCTGGATTCTCCCACTGATAACAAATTTGTCAAAAATTGACAGAGATGTTTTCTTTGGTCAAAATGAATTTAAATTTAAACTAAATGTTCTAGTTAATGTTTCATAACTTAGGTTTCCATGTATTCAGAAATATATAAAAATAAAAATTTAGTTAACTGTATTGAAAATGGAATTGGAGTATATCATATTTAGGAGCTAAGACAGAAGAAGTAAGATAAATAATCTCACATATGGTTGCTAAAATAACAGGACAAAGCTATACAAAGTGATCAGAGTGGATACCTAGATTGGTATCCACTCATGGTCCCTAGACATCCATTTCATGGTCCCTGGATCATAGAAATGAGAACAAGGAAGTAAAGTAATTGATGAGGGAAAGCAGTGAAAAACGGGAGCAACAGGGGCTCAGGCTGGAAACCACAGTCATATTGAGGTGTAGAATCTGTGTATTTCTAAATCACAGAGTTAGCAACACTGAAAGCATGAGACTCAAATTACAACACTCCAATTTACATGTCAAAGAGGCAGTTAGTGGAGTGTGGGGACTCTGGATACAATGGTGTATTTTTCACAGGAGTGGGAATATTATATACCTGAAACTCAACATAAATAACATTGTAAATCATGATGCTTTAAAAATTGCTTTAAGGATAATAAAAAATAAGTTAAAATTTTAAATTACATTCTTCACAAAAAGAAAATATTAGCACTGAGTTTTTTGATGATTAAAATGACACACTAACTTATTTTTGTAATTCATAATGATTTTGTTAGACTAAAATGTGTCTTTCATGTGCTTTTCATATCATTTTATGTGATTTATTTTTGCACTTTGGGGCTACACCAGGTAGTTCCTACATATTATTCCTGACTCAGTGATTGGTGTCACTTTTTGTGATACTTGGGATACCCTCTGGCCCGAGGACTGAACTGGACTACTTCATGCAAAGTAACCTTCAGCAATCGACTTATTTCCCTGAAGAATGTCTCAATCTTCTTCTAAACAAACAATTTCATAGTTTTAAGAAACTGGGGAACTCAAGTTCCAGATAATAAAATGTCAAGAACAGTCATGATCTGTGCTCCAGGAAAAAAATATAGGAAACCCTCAACATCCCTTTCTTATCTTCCAGCTAGAAGTTCATTCCTAATTAAAAACTACCCATGAGAGTATTTTAAAATAATTTAAAGAATTTAATTCAATTCGTATAGTGTAAGTCAGATAGTTGCAACAGTGTGAATCCTTATGATGTACATAATTATGACATTAATACCAAAGTGCCCAAGAAATCAATTTTTTCATTCCCATTCTTTCTTTCTCTCCACATCTCTATTTACATTTTCTCTCCACCTTTTCATTCCACCCTTTCTTTTAACTCTTTTATTCTGACCCTTTCTCTCTTAATGTTGCTTTGTAATCTCAGTTTTGTAATAAAAATTAAATATTTTATAGTCTGATACTTTGTTTTCTTGTTTTGTCTCTATAAGAAAGAGAGAATCTAATATTGGTTCTACTTCTGATATGTTTAGCTCAACAAGATTATCTTTGATTCCATCCCAGTTGCAGCAAAAGGCAAGCTTTCATTTTTTTCTAGGTGCTACATAGTACTCCACTGTGCATATATACTGCAACATTATACATTAATCTGCCACTACATATTTGGGTTGTTTTACAAAGCTTGACAATTGTACTAAGTACTGCAATAAAAATTGCTATGTGCATTCTCTACCAGGGAAGACCCTACTGCTGCTCTGACATCGATTTAGTCAAAAAAGTCTTCCTTTAACACTGAGAAGATTTAAACAACAACAACGACATGCGTACTGGACAAGGCTTTTTGCATTGCCCGTTAATTGTGATTTGAAATTAGATGCTGCTCCGCACCATCCTGACTTCAATGTAGGATATACAGATTCCAAGATCTTCAATACAGAAACATGATACCAACAACAGAGACTGAAAAATATAACTGTATGGGCACTACAGATAATGACCGGGATTGGACAGATTACTTTGCCTGGAGCCTAAAAATGGTCTTATGTCAGGAAATTTCAGGGGTAGAGTCTCCTTGTACCTTAGGCCAGAGTTATTCCTTTCCATGACCCCCATACTTCGGTGGGCCCGTGCAAACAATAATTGTCAATATAACATTGTTTTTTACAGTGCTCCTTTGACTCTAAACCTTTAAGAAACCACTAGCAAACATATCTGAAACTGCAAAAAAATGGTTTACATTAGTGTTAACATATATGCTTTTAGTTACACTAGCATTCTGGGGGATAAAGGAGGAAGATAAGGGATATATGCTTGGGAATAGGGATGAAGGGAGGACAACACTTGGTGGTGGAAAGGCCCTCATTTATTGTCACTGTGTGCCTTAAATATCACTGTGTAAGATTTGTAATTCACTTTGGCCACAATAAAAAAATTGTTATGCACATAGCTTTTCAAATAAGTGTTATTTTTTGTCTTGAAGTAGATACCAAGCAGTTTAACTGCTGGGTCACATGGGAGCTCTAGTTTTACTTTTTTAGAAAATACCCATACTCTTTTCCATAGAACTGAACCAAAGTTCTTTTATATCTATATCTTGCCCATGCTGATTTCTTCAGTTTCTGTAATATTCCCTTCTGTAGCAGCTGTATTTACTTTCATTATATTCCCCAGCAAAGAATTGTGAGAGATAATATATAAGTTGAGGTTAGAATTTAGATGGGATGTATTCATATTCCCTAACTGGATGGCCCCTGTTCTCTAATGATAGTGTATCACTGTTAAATTTTACTTTACAAACACAAATTAACCCCCAATCAATTAAATACTCAATTTGTTCATTTGAAAACAGGTGGTGTTTGGTGCAGTTTAGGTACTTACTATAAGTTATACATTTTGGATTGAATAACTTTTCAAAATTATCTGAAAGTTCCCTTTACTGAAAATCTGGAACCAAGTACACTCATGGTGCATAACTATTAAAGAATGTAGTTTATATGTTTATTTCAAAAATACTAAAACTTGGCCTGAGAGATGGTAACTTATTTGTTTAAATGAGGGCTACTTCACTATTTATTGAAGAGCAAAAATTCTTTAAAGTAACTATGAAAATGAGTGGTGCACTTTGAAATACTTTTCAAATAGAAAATTGCACAGCACTTCTAGATTGAAACAACAAACTGATTTTTGGATAGCTGGAGACCCACAGTCTAAAATCAAGCAATATCTGTTGAGACATAATCCAGAGTTACCAAGGCTACATTCACCCCAGAGATTATCAAAGAAAATGAGCTAACATAAATCACTTTGTTACTTTCTACTGAAAGTAGAAAGACTTATATCAGAACAACTCAACTTGCTTCTCCACTGAGCTGGGCAAAACTGCTCTTGATTCTGGTAAATTATGATCATAAGGGAGATTTGCGCTGTAGATATTTAGTTATCCCCTATAACTTCTGGTATGGGACTGACTTTTAATTAACTACATGAACATGCTTTATTTTTATTCACATTTTCATACTTTTGGCCGTAAAATATTTGCCTTCATGTGGCGGATCTGGATTTGAATTTCAGAATCCTAAATGATCTCCCTTGCAATAATCGACCCTTGATCTCAAAGATAGGAATAAAACCTACTCCCTCAAAAAAAAATTCTGCCAAAACATTTTCATAATTTAAATTAATTCAGTATTTGAAATGCTCAATTAAGAATCACTTTTTTTTGGTTGGCTCCACTTTAACAGAAAAATATAAATGAATTCCTGATAGATGCCCATAAACAAGTATTCTTATTGGGAAAATGGCACTCTCCTTCCAATGATTTTGTTTCATAGTGGGCAAAACTTATGCTGAGCAACCAATTTGGGCAGTTTATATAGAATTACTACAACAAACTGATCACAGAAGCATATTTGGAAAAGCAAACTTACTCTTTAAAGTGTTTGGCACTTATCAAAAGTGAAAAATGTCTGACTTATTGCCAGATTATTCTAATGATTTGCTCTTATTATTTTCTGATGATAGAGACAACATTTAATTAATTAAAATATCATAAGCATGTATATTTTGGGGGATCACACTCAGTGATGTTCAGCGGTTACTCCTGGCTATGTGCTCAGAAATCGCTCCTGGCTTGGGGGACCATATGCGACGCTGGGGGATCAAACCATGGTTCATCCTAGATTAGCCGCATGCAAGGCAAACACCCTATCGCTGCATCATTGCTCTAGCCCCATAAACATGTATATTTTTTGTTTTATTTTTCAAATGCTGTAAAAGGCAAAAAAAAATAACAAATGCATAATTAAGTTCTCTCTAAAATTAGCTTGCAAAGTCAGGAGGTGACTTGTATGTATATTATTACAGTAAATAAATGTTTCTATTTGTTAAAATGCTATATTTCACATGTTCCAGAAAGCCGACCCGACAAATCTATTAAAGTTTCTTTGCTCCTTTACAATATCTTCAAATTAAAAATAATAGCATACTAGTTTACAGTTTTGTTCAGAGAATCCCATTAGCTAACATGGGCAAGAAGGTTAGACATGTTAGAAACTGGGGCCAGAGTGGTAGCATAGCAAGTAGGATGTTTACTTTGACACAGCTGACCCAAATTCATTCTCTGTCATCTCACGAGGTCCCAGAAATTGCCAGGAGCAATTTCTGAGGGCAGAGCCACAAGTAAACTGTGAGTGCCACCGGTTGTGCCCCCCCCCCCAAAAGAATAAGAGAAATGATAGGAACTTTAAACGTTAAGTACCCCATTGATGTCTCTTTGAACAGAGCTTTATTTCTTTTTAAAAATAAAAAAATTAATTTAGATACTATGATTTACATGGTTATTTACAAAGGATTTTCAGGGATTCAGTGTTCTCACTTCCTCTTCCACTCATCATCCTACCCCTAGTCTTCATCCCTCCACCACTCATCGCAGATTCCTTTCTACTCTCAACCTGACTTCTTGACTGTTATGCATTTAAATTTCATTGTAGATAGAGTTCCAGGTTGATGGCATTGTTGGATCTAATAGTTTCATATATATGAATCCTTCATCTCTACACTGGATCAGGTAGAGTTTTTTTTTTTTTTTTTAAAGATCGTAGACAGAGAAACTGGAAAGCCTGTATGGAGTACAGGTGGGGGTGGGTTGGGAGGGAGGAAGATTTGGGACATTGGTGGTGGGAAAGTTGCAATGGTGTAGGGGGTGTTAAAAAAAAGTTAAAAAAAAAAACATACAACAAAATCAAAAAAAGAAAAGGAAAAAAAAATAAGGCCTCCTAATTCTTACCACAGGCTGTGTTCTTCACACTAACTGTATAGAAAGAGGAGGTACAGTAAATGCACCCCATATACACTTCAACCCAGACCCTTACCTGGTCTGTATTGGGAATTTGGAGACAAAAAAATTAATTAAAAAAAATAAAAAAGATCGTGGGTCCCGGGAGATAGCATGGAGGTAAGGCGTTTGCCTTTCATGCAAAAGGTCATCAGTTCAAATCCCGGTGCCCCATATGGTCCCCCGTGCCTGCCAGGAGCAATTCCTGAGCATGGAGCCAGGAGTAACCCCTGAGCACTGCCGGGTGTGACCCAAAAAAGAAAAAAATAAATAAAAAAATAAAAAAAATAAAAAAGATCGTTATCAGAACTTTTAATTTTGTTCCTGTTGTTTTGTTAACCTCATTTGTTGTTAATATATTTTGCATTATAAAAGGTAATATTTTAGACCGCATGTTAAATTGTACTGAAAAAATATTTACATTTTCAAAGTTCACATTTACAATTAGGGGTTAGCAGAAAGATTATTTTGGGAAAAAAGTTAAACTGTGCGGAGATAAAGCTGCCTCTTTCTGCCTGAGCTAATTTGAACAGCAAAACCCCCATGTGAATAAGGTTTCCAGAGAGAAAAGTATAATTTCAGTCATTCTTTATTTCTTGGCTTTGAGGCATTTACTGGGCAAATATATTTGTATTCACATAAGTCTTGCAGAAGGGCCTTTTTAAATGATAAAAATCTTTTTGAGTTAGAACTCCACATAATGTTTATTATAGAAAAGAGGAAGAAAGAAACCCCCACAACTTACTTCTTTATATTCACATTGCATCTTCAGTTTTAGAAAAAGATTATATCATCAAAATAGTTTATGTATGTTTTAGGGAAAAATAATAAGAAACATGCCCACTGTATGGATGAGGTACTTGACATACCATCCAAGTCAAGGTGTTAAAAGATGTAATGATTGCAGACAAGGCTCTTTTGAAAAGATAAATTTCACCTGAAGCTTCCTTTTTTCATACAATCTAAAATTTACTTTAAAGACACCTTAGTCCTGTGGATTAATACCTGCCTAAAATACACAGATTATCTCTCTCAAAAAAATAACATAAAATAGTATCTTAGGGATGTGTAAATCTCTAAATAAATATGAACTAGATATGATTTGTGAAAACTTCTTGGAAAATGCTGTTTACGGGAAGGATCTCTTTCCTTCCTGGCAGCCAGGAGACTCTGCCAGCATGGGGTTTGGCAACACTCCGCCAAGCCAAAGGCATCTTTAACCAGGCCTAGGAATGGTTATGGGACATGGGTCACCCCAGCACCCCTCTAACTCTTTCCTCTGGAACTCCAGGGCTTCCCCTGGGCCATATACCTGCGCAAGCCAGCGAGGTGGGTCCTTTGGAGGAGCTGATTGGTTTCCCTAGGCTTTCCCCATTTCCATCTTGGCTCCAGAGGGAGGGTCTGGGGTGGGGGCTTTGACCTTCCGGCCTCCCAGCTCTGGAAGGATCTCTTTCTTTCCTGGGAGCCAGGAGATTCTGTCAGCATGGGGTTTGGCAGCTCTCTGCCATGCCAAAGGCCTCTTTAATGAGTCCTAGGAAGGGGTGCAGGATATGGGTCACCCCAGCACCCCTCTACCTCCTTCCTCCGGAATTCCAGGGCTTCCCCTGGGCCACATGCCTGGGCAAGCCAGCGAGGTGGGTCCCTTGGAGGAGCTTATTGGTTTCCCTAGGCTTTCCCCATTTCCCTCTCGGTTCCAGATGGAGGGTTTGGGGTGGGTGCTTTTTTAATTTTGGTTTTGGGGCCACACCCAGTGATGCTCATGGGTTACTCCTGGCTATGCGCTTAGAAGTTGTTTCTGGCTGGGGGACCAAATGGGACACAGGTGGATAGAACTAGGGGTCCGTCCTAGGCTAGCGCAGGCAAGGCAGGCACCTAACCATCGACCTTCCATCTCAGGGAAGGATCTCTAGCAGCACAATAGGTCCTGGCTCTAGGTATTACGAGGGAAGCTTCCTTATTAAACCTATCCATTGTGAAACCACGCGATGGGCTAGCATCACTGCATGGAGCATATTGACAAATATTTGGATGTCATTGTTTATAATAATCTAATCTCAAAGCTATCCAGGGGCTCATTTTATTCCTTTACTCCCTCACTCCCACTTTCTGTTACCCTACATTTAACCATTTTTTCTGTACTAATGATTTTTGTTTTGGCCAAGGTGGACTACATATCTTTCACAGTAAAACATAAAAGGGACATGTGTATATCCTTTGTATATCTCAGATGTAGTCCCTTACCATTTATAACTCTATTCGAAGATCCTCATATAGTGACACTTTTGCCCACTGGTTTTTTATTTGATTGTTTGATTTTCCCCCTTTAAGCTCTGTTTTATAAGCTATACTGGAAGAAGAGTATCTCTGTATAGATTTCATGCTTGAACCAACTTACGGGAAATGTTGAACTTTATTCGTTGGCCCCCAGATGCACCAACAATATCTTGTGGCATCGCTTCTCTTTTGCATAAACACATTAAAATGGGAAAAAACATATGCAAACAAGTTTTTATCTAATAGATATGGGAACACAAATTTGGTAATGCAATTGGGCCTTATCCCCTGAACATTGGCATAATGATTTGGTTTAGGCCTCAGAAGAATGGGCATCGCCCACACACACCTGAACAATGGATAGCATCTTTGGAAACAACCGCAATTGTCTATAGCATTACCAGGATCCACGCCTCTACCAGGGAAGACCTACCACTGCTTTGGCATTGACTTACTCCGAAGAGTGCTCTCAACACCCAGGCGACTCTGCAACAGCCTGCTTGCAGGGCAGATCGCTCCGCATTTAATGGTATTCTGAAACTAGTGGATGCTGCACATCAGCCTGACATCAATGAAAGAAGTGCACAGAATCCAGAATCTTTAAGTATAAGAGTCTGATAACAATAGTAGCTAAAGTGTGAAAAAGTTTCACCGGACCACAGAGAATGACTCGGGTTGGACAGACTGGTATGCCTAGAACCCAGAGTTGGTCTTATGCCAATAAACTTCTGGGGTGAGGCCTTTTTGTAATCGGGTCAAGGATTTTTTTCCATTTTCCCCATTTTCTGGACCTATGCAAACAACGGCGATTACCACTATCACACCTTTACTATAATTTTTTACTCTTATCGTTTAAGGAAAAAAATACAATTTACTGAACTTAAAAACAAGTAACTGTGCTAGAATGCTTGTCTCGAATACAGGCAGGAAATGGGAAGAGGGTGGGGGCAACTTACACTGATGAAGGGGGCGTTTTCTGTTTGTGACTGTAACCCAACTATGATCATGTTGCTTAAATAAAAATATATATAAAAAAGAAAAGTATAAATGAAAACAAAAACTCCAGTCTGAAAGCAATTTCATATAGGACGAATTGAATTATGTCTCATTTGGTGGGTTTTTGATAGGAAAACTGGGTCTTTGATAGGAAAACCGAGTCTTTGCATTTCTTGTCAAATGAAGTCTCAGGGTTCCCATTTTAAAAAAATGCTGTTTACATAAAAAAGCAAGTATGTTTTTAAAACTTACTGATATGATCACAAATACTTCACTTTTGAATATAAAAGTAGATCTGATGTTATGAAATATTTAATAAAGCAGCTGAGATTTATATAAAAAGTATAAATTTATGGGGCCCGGGAGATAGCATGGAGGTAGGGCATTTGCCTTTCATGCAAAAGATCATCAGTTCGAATCCTGGTGCCCCATATGGTCCCCCGTGCCTGCCAGGAGCAATTTCTGAGCGTGGAGCCAGGAGTAACCCCTGAGCACTGCCGGGTGTGACCCCCCCCCAAAAAAAAACAGAAAAAAAAGTATAAATTTATTGTTAAAATTTCATCTAAAATAAGGTAAGTTATATAATTAATTCCATCTTAAATTGGGCTAATGAAAATTAAATGGTTGTAGAGGTATAAAATCAACTCAAAAAAGCATTCTAGCAAACAGACTAGTGATTTAGCAGGCTAAAGTCTCCTAAGTTCTACCAATAATACTATAGTGTTACACCATTAGAAACTGCTCTGGGGTAGAATACCTGAGAGACTGTATTAATAAAATGTATTATTTTGTTAAATTGCATAACTCATTTTTATGCCAAATGGACAAGTAATAATTAATATCACATATTTAGTTCAACAATAGCCCAAATGGTGACATATATATTTAATTGGGGATCTTAGTATTCTTTGTAATTGTTGTTGTTCATATACACTCAGAAATCACTCTTGGAATGCTCAGGGACCATATGGGATTCTAGGGAGTGAACTAGGGTTGGTTATAAGCAAGGCATATGTCTATCCACTAGCCTATGGCTTTGGCATTAATAATTAATACTCTAATTATTGAAAAGTTCATTCTTTTAAGTTATATATTTGTTCTGACCCTGTGTCAGACATTATTCTGAGTATTAATCAAGGACCAGACCACCTATAACTTTCGCCCCTGTTGTTGATTTTTTATCATTTTAAAAATTTTAATTTTCTTTGCTGGGGAGGAGTTTGTTGTTACTGTTAGTGGTGCTAGGTCAGATATGATTATACTAATGCTCAGGGGTTATTCTTGGACCTGAGCTCAGGAATAATGTTTGGCAGAACTTGAAGTTCATAACAGGTATTTGATCTGAGATTAGTAAGGTTCCATGTAAGACAAGTGCTTAACCTTTCTACTACTTTTCTGGCTGCTATATTTTAAGATGTTAGGGAATGTTATATCATAATTATAAATATAACAAAGTAAAAACATAGTAGACTGGGTGTCAAGAAGTATGATGGAGCTAATAAATGTGAAAATGGTGGTGGGAGGTATACTGAGTGGGGGAAGCAGAAAGGCTTATTATCTTGAGCAGTATTTGGTAGTTTGGCAACTAAATATTTGTATTAAATGAAAATATTTAGGTTAAGTAGCATTATCAATGTGCTTATCATATGATTTTAATTAATCTCTTTGTTATTTTTTAAAGACTTTAGTTACTTAGCCCCATTAAGCATTTACAGAGAGTGAGGACATAGGGAAGAAGATAAAATATCTGTCCTTTGATTTTGAAGATGATGGAGACAGCTAACATGAAAGAAAACAAAAATCTTTTGTTGTTGTGGTGGTGGTGGAGGGTGTATCACTTCCATGAGCGCTTGGGAGTTCATATGGTGCCAGGGATCAAACACTGCTGCCCAAAATGCAATGCATGTACTTCAGTCCATTGAATCAACTCTATAACCTAAGAAATATTATTTTTTTTGTTTTTTGGACCACACCTGGTGACACTCAAGTTTTATTCCTTGGTATGTGCTCAGAAATTGCTCCTGGCTTGGGGACCATATGGGATGCTGGGGATTGAACCCAGGTCAGTCCTGGGTCATCTACATTCAAGGCTTATGCCCTACTGCTGTGCTATCAGTCCACCCCCAAGAAATAATTTTGATCAGAAAAATTCTTAAGAAAAAGTAAAGTTGAATGAGTGAGTGAATTGCACTCTGAGATTCTGGTGGAAAGTATCTTAGTTTCACTAAGAACGTGAAAGCTATTTTGAATAAATGTAAAAATTAGAGTTAATCTTTATTGGAGCTGAAGAAGGATGCTGTAGGTTATTAAAATGAACAGTTATTAAAATGCACCCGTGTAAAGATAAAATAACAAAAAAAAAGAAAAAAGAAAAAAATGCACCTGTGTCTGGAATGAGTTTACTGCAATCTCTCAGAATAACGATGTGTTTTAAAAAATTCAAAAAATAGGAGTAAGATTTTCTTACACTTCTATGTTATAAACACAAGTTGATAATAGTATCCATGAAAAGAGTAAGATATTTCCATAAGTTTCTGCCTGTTATAAAACTTGTGATATCTGGTTTTAATTTAATCCAATGCAAAACTGGACTTGTGAGAGATCTCAAAAGACTGGGGCTCTTTTTGTATCCAATAGACTCTGTAGATGTTGTACATTACAAGACTAAATCATCTACTTGTATGTACAAGATCCCATTGTTCTCAAAGTCCCCAAGAACCACTGAGTGGTTGCCCTGGCCTTCAGTATTTATGGTCCTCACCATTAAAACTCACAGACCACACATCTAGACCAAGTACAGCAGGATCACAAGAATTTCCAACCACTACCTGCAAGTAATAAGATACTCCTGATCCCCAACCCCCAAAGAATGAGACTGTTGCTGGGCAAATCAAATGTGTGAATTCAAACAGGCCTATTAATTTCCTTTGTTTGTTTGTTTGTTTGTTTTTGGACTATACCTGGCAGTGCTCAGGGGTTACTCTTGGCTCTTCAGTCAGAAATCGCTCCTGGCAGGTTTGGGGGACCACATGATATGTCGGGATCAAATGTGGGTCTGTCCTGAGTTGGCTGCATACAAGGCAAATACCCTACTGCTGTGTTATCTCTCCAACCCCATAATTCCTCTTTGCAATCAATATATTCTTTTTAAAATGGGCATAAAACATAGTATGGAATTATATTTAAGTGAACTATACATGTCTTAAAATAAAGAAAAAAGCTTTGTCTGGGTGATCTTTATTTCCAATTTGCTATTTTCAATAGAAAAACTAGTCAATATGGTTTTAATCAATTTGGAATTAATTTGAATCAATTTGGAAAATAAACCTATTAAAGAACTACAGTAGATATTTCCAGGACTTAATTACTACCATAGTATATAAAATTAATGCCACATTAATAACAGTAACTCACTGACTAAAAATCCAATGATAAAATGATAGACTTAGGTGGAAAGTTTAACTCAAGTGGAAATGCCCACATTTAAATCTGGTTTCTAGGACACTGGGGAAGTTGGAATTTAAAGTTTCCTGCATTCCAGCATTTTCTGCAGAAACAGGGACCACATGCAACAACTCACATGCAATGCGCACATAGGCCTTCCGGCTCTTGGTAGTGCCTGCTGAGCTCCAGGCCACACACTGGCACCAGTAGTCATCAGGTCCAAAAAGTTCCTCTACCTGCTGGCGTGATATTTCAATGCCCACTTCCCGGACAATGAGACCTGCAAACAGAAAGAAAGAGTTAACTGCAAAATGCCATTGATCAGCATTCAAATACTGTATTATGCAGGTCTCCTTTGGATCTAATTACTTGAATAATAAACTTTATTTGTTCTCTTATTTATCTATTTATTTATTTTAAATTATTAGGACTCATCAGTAAATGAAAGTACTCCATAAAATTATACTTTTCTTCTTAGACCTTGACTTGCTTTGTATATTCAAACTTAAATGAAAAGTTCACAACTTTTCATTCAGTTATATAGGCCATCATGTATACTAAACTTAAGGTTAGGTTTACAAACCATGAAATCATGACATGAGATAATTAAGTAACTATAATCACTAATGTAAATGATAAACCTATAAATCATGTTTTATTATAAAATTATCTAACATGGTTTACAACTACATGTGCTACACAATACTGTAACTAAATATTTCTAATTCTTTATATAAAGTAAAATAACATAAGGCCAGAGAGACAATATATTAGATAGGGCACTTGCCAAGATGAATTCAACCTTCAGCAACAATAAGGTCCCACTATCACTGTCAAGAGTGATCCCTAAGTACAGAACCAAGAGTAAGCCTGAGTAAGCTTGGCCCCCAAACATAAAAACAAAAGAATAGCCTAAAAATACTAAATAACTCATGACTACGTATTTGTCTAATATATCTACATAAAAGTTTATTGAAATGTGATTTAGAACATTATGGCATTTTACAGTATGGTATATACACTTTTAATTTTACTTTATATTGATATATGATTTATTTACAGAATCATTACATTTCAGGTTTTCCTTCACACCTCTATAGCATCTGTGTTGTCTAATAACCAGTGTCATCCCAAAACCAAAAAATGTTCCTTGAACCATTTTACCCTCTTTAATCTGGTATGCACAAATAGTTTTCAATGAATTGATGTTGTTGATATTGCAAATTTGTAATTATTCATATTCCATGTATGAAAAAATTAACTAAGCATGATCTTTCATTCACTTTTACAGCTCTTAACCCAGTAATTTGTGGATGGTTAATTTAGCCTGACTGGACATTTTGGCTATTTATAATAATTTGGTTATAAATAGTGGAATGTAAATATCCTTTTAGCATTTTTATATTTAGGAAAAAAACCATTGTCCTTCCCCTTTCCCCCGTCAGACCCTATTATTTAATAAAAATATCATCAGAAGGTCTGTTGAGATTTTAGAATTGTATTTTTGTGTTTCTAGGAGTGGTATAGTTGGATCACATGGGAGTTCTATTTCCAGTATTTTGACAAATCTCCATATTGTGTTCCATAAATGCTGGACTGAATGGTACTCCCATCATTATTGAATAAGTGTTTTTCTCTCCACATCCCCGCCAGCACTGATGGTTCTTGTTATTTGTGATGTGTGCCAGTCTCTGTGGTGTGAGATAGTACCTCATCATTGATATGATTTGCATTTCCCTGATGATTTGTGTTGTGGAGTATTTTTATGTGTATTTTGGCCATTTGTATTTCTTCTCTGAGGAATTGTCCATTAATTTCTTCTCCCCATTATTTAATGGGGTTAGATTTTTTTTCTTGTTAAGTTCTGTCAGTACCTTTTATATCTTATATATTAGCCCCTTATATGATGGGTATTGGTGAATAGTTTATCCCATTCTGTGGGTGTTTTTTTTTTAATCCTAGGCACTTGCTTTTGAGGTGCAGAAGCTTTTTCAGATTAATATATTTCCATCTGTTTATCTCTGCTTCAACTTGTTTGGAGAGTGCTATTTCATGCCTCAATGTCATGGAATATTTTATCTATATGTTGTTCTATATATACCTTATGATTTCAGGCCTGATATCAAGTTCTTTAATCCATTTGGATGTGACCTTTGTGCATGCTGTTAGATGGGGTTTGAGTTCGCATTTTTGCAAATGGCTAACCAGTTGTGCCACACCACTTGGTTAGGAGGCTTTCCTTGCTCCATTTTGTATTTATTGCCACTTTATCAAAAATTAATTTATTGTATATCTAAGGAATATTCTTTGAATATTCAAGTATATTCCACTTATCTGAATATCTGTCTTTATTCCAATACAATGATGTTTTGTAATGATTTCAAAATAGGGAAAGTAATTCCTCCCCTATTCCTTTCCCCAAGGATTGCTTTAGTTATTTGTGGGTGTTTATCGTTCCAAATAAATTTAAGGAGTGTTAAGTGTTAAGGAGTGCTCAGGGGTTACTCCTGGCTCCATGCTCAGAAATTGCTCCTGGCAGGCACGGAGGACCATATGGGGCACCGGGATTCGAACCGATGACCTTTTGCATGAAAGGCAAATGCCTTACCTCCATGCTATCTCCC